>JANDJZ010000045.1:0-209396 GCA_027943245.1 Acanthamoeba sp. SK_2022b
GGCGAGCTCGAACAGGTTGTCCACGTTGCGCTGCACGTTGCCGATGTTCTGCTCGGTCACTCCAGGCAGCCTACGCAGCACGTCCTGTGCGCGCGCCTCTCGGGTCAGCCACCAGCGACGTGACCGTGCCCGCTGCACGCCAACGCTGCCGCCCAGCAAAAGGTCGCGGAGGGGGGAGGGGGTTGAGCATCACCATGGGAGCCAAGGCGGACTGGTCCTCGACGCCCTCGCCCGTCGACGCGTTCACTGTGGCCGGATCCGGCTGCAGCGGATTGTCCCTCTGTGCAGGGCACACGCGGTCGTGTGTGGTGAGTGGACCGCGGGAGAGGGGCTCGCCAGCCGTCTCATCGATGGGAGAGGGAGCGGGGGGGGGGGGCACCTTGAGCAGGTCAAACATGTCGGCCGTGACGTGCGGCGAGCGGCACCAAATGAGCCGCAAGCGCGGGAAGTGGAGGGTGAGGAGGGCCAGCTTGGACGTGAGGCTGTTGGGCCGTATCTCTTCGCCCAGCTCCGACTCGGGCTACACACCGTCGTTGGTTCGGCAAAGCATGCGCGGGGTCAGCTGCTGGGCCCAAAACCACCGCCTCCGCCCCTCGTGGCCCCGTGTTGTCGGGAGGGGGAGGGGAGTACGATGAGGCAGAACGGCTTCTCGGGGTCGAATTCGATGAGCAGCGCGTAGGTCTTGAACCGCCGCATCATCGCCTCCGTTTGGTTGTACCTTGCATGATCGCGCGCGTGCGCGTGTGGGTTGTCGGCCGCCATAACTCCAGGGAAGAGGGAGGAGAAGAGGGAGGGAGAGCGTCGTACAGTCTACCGGACTGGAAGGAGCCGATGAGATCGGGTATGCTCTTTCGCTCCACGCATATGTCGGGCGTCAAAATGTAGTCGCCCACCTCGAGATGGCACGGCACGACCTGAGGTCACACGAGCATGCACGCGTGCGCCAGTCATAAGCCCAAGCGCGTGGCGATCGGAGATCGGAGCAACACACACACACGGTGTGTACCTCAAATCCCTTCTGATGAAGGAACGACGGGAGCGTGCTTCGAAACTCGCGGTAGTCGACCAATATCTGCAAATAATAAACAAAAAAAATATGAATAAACAATAAAAACAAATGAATAAATGCAACGACGCGGCGAGCTCAGGATTGGCCCGAGCCCACTCGGGAGGGAGGAGATCACCTTGCCCTTCTCCTTGGGCAGGATCTTGCGGCCCTTGCGGCTGTTGTAGGCGTCGTCGCCGAGGCCCAGGTCCTCCTCCCGCCACTCCAGCTTGCCGTCCTGCCCCTTGATCACCGTCATCGTCTGTGGGAGGAGAGGGAGCGAGACCGCACGATCAGCGAAGTCGGCGCAACGCAATGCGCACGGGGTAGAAGGTGAAGGGAGGGGAGAGGAGGGCTACCGCTTTCTGGTGAATGAGCCGTTCAAAGGCCTCCTTCTCCTTGCGCAGCGAGGACAGGTAGCGTTGCTCCTCGACCGAGTTCTGGTAGGTCAGGAAATAGACGCGCAGAGGCGTGCCCGGATTGCTCGCCTTGTACATCTGCGCCGTGTGCGTGCGTGCGTGGTCATGAAGGTGACACGCAGAATGGGGGGGGGGGGAGTGGCCCGGGCTACCTCGATCTCGCGAATGAACTTCATGTCGGCGTCGTAGACGATCACGTACGTCGGCCGCAGGTCGTGGAGGAGATGCCTGTCGGCGCCCTCCAATGGGTGGATGACCACACGCGGGCCCTCGAGCATCTCGATCTGATTGGTGCCCAGCACAAAGTCGTCCGTCCACAGCGAATACCTGCATTCCCGCGGGCACGGCCACCGCCGGCAACGCATCAGCCAACGCTCGCCGAGCAAGGGAGATGGGGAGAGGGAGGGGCAGGGCGCGGGGGCACAGGGCAGGGACAAGTACTGGTGCGGCAAGGGGAGCTGGGCGGCGGCAAGCTCGGCCTCCATGCCCGACTCACCCTCCTCCCCTTCCTGCTCGCTCTTCTGCTGCTCCGCCAAGCTGCGGTGTGGTGTGGTGTGGCGGTGAGCGGTGGGCCGGGGGCGGAAACCAATCAAAGCGAAGACGTGCGGTGAGACCGGCCGCTGACCTGAGATGGGCGGCGAGTTCGGGGACAGACGCGTGGGCCAGGTCGTGCATGACGCGCTGCGAGCTGCCTCGCCCGTTCCCCTTGCCCTTCCCTTCCAATGGTGTTGTGCACACCACGACGCGTAACGTCAACTCACCAACCCGCCCTCTCCACTGGGAGCGCGAGCGCGTGTACGTACGTCGCTTGTTGTTGTAGACCTGGAACTTGTACATCTCCGCCGCCGTGGGGCGTCGGTAGAACGCTTTGTTTATCGAGTCGGCCTCTAGTAGTCGTTCGAGCCTGCCACACGACCGATGGTCATCACCAACGCGATGGGCTCGTTGGGTTTGGGGGGGGGGGGCGCTTGGCGTCGAGGAGCAGGTGGAATAAACGTGATCACGTACATTCGTTTGCCTCCGATCGCGAGAAACTCCTGCAGCTGCATGCAGGTGCGCTCGTCCTTGACCATGATCAGCGTCTGGCCCGATCCGCTCGCTGCGCTGCGCCACGACGCCAGGGGCGCACGAGTGATGAGTCGATGAGAGACAGAGGAGACCGCCGCAACGCGCAGGCGCGCACCCGAGCTGGCGTTCAGTTCCTCGATCTCCTTGAGCACGTCGGCGAGAAGGTGCCACTTGGGGTTCTCCTCAAGGATGGGCACCGGCACGGTCTCCTCCACGAGCTCGTACCGGACCTCCTCCTTCTCCTTGTCCTCCTCCTGAGAGGAGTGCTTGTCTTCCGTGTGCGTTTCCTGTTCGTCGTCGGCCTTGCCCTCGTCATCCCCCGTCGCGCTCTTGTCCGCAATCTGTATTCATCCATTTCCGCAATGGGCCCGCGCGTCGTTCGATGCGGCACAGTCAACGGCACGGCACGGCACGGCACGACAAGACACGACACGCAAGCGAGGAGGAGTGCCGATGTCACACCACTTCGAACCGGGGTGGTGCTTCTGCTGCGCGACGCTTTCTGGTCACCTTCTTGCTGATGTACACACGGCTCCTGGCCAACTGCGATCCAGAGGAGTGAGGGCAGGGCAGGGCAATCGTGTGTGATGATGGTAGTGAGAACGATGCGGCACGCGTACAGTAAAGATCTTATTGGCAGCAGGCAGGAACAGCCAAATGGAGTACTGGCCAAACTCGTGCGTGCGCAACGTCTCCAGGTAACGGTTGTACGTCACGCAATCGTAGGACACGAGGTAGCTGGAACACGCAACAGCAGCATGAGCAAGGACAGACAAGTGAAGGGCATGGAAGGGGCAGGCCGCACGTCAACAGATTGCGAAGCGTGCGCAGGTCGGAGATGAGTTGCTTGGTCTTGGGTCCCACCTGGTGCCATATCGTCTCCAGCTGCCTCTTGATGATCGTATCGAAGGACTTGAACAGCCCGTTCTCCACGGTCAACTCATCCACGTCCAACTAGCAGGCGCAGATGTAGACAGTTAGCCGAAGACCGCCCACAACACAACGCACACGACCACATACACGCAACACACACACACACACACACACACACACACACACACACACACACACACACACACACACACACACAAGAAACCTGGTTCGTTTTCTTCAGCTCTTGAAGACACGCATCCATCACCTGAACGATGGCCTCCTGTAACTGCTCCATGGCTTTCGTCATCGGTTGGTAGAGCTCGATGACCTCGGGCTGGTGCGCGGTGAGCGTCTCGCCTACGGCCATGTGAAACCTGCGTGCAGCACACAGCGCTCAGCCGAACGTCGACACGAGCCCATGGTCATGCCGACTAAGGAGAGAACGAGTGGGGCGTGCCGTGGCCACAGGTAGAGGCGAGTGAGGAACAGGTGGCGCATGACCCGCTCGACGTGCGAGAAGTCGCTGACCAAGGCCTCCGGATGGTCGGTGAAGGCCTTGATGAAGCCGGTCTGCGCGTGTGGCATAAGACGAGAGGAGGCAAGCAGAGGGTCAGCTCACTCGGTCGTCGCTTCGTGTGCAGCACACGTGACGATGGGCGTGCCTTGTTCGATTCGCGAAAGAGGCGCAGAATGAAGGCCTCTGTCGATGCTTCTTTCACTCTGCACTCACGCACGCACGCAGTGACCAATCAGCGCCAGCCTCATCTGGGCAACGTCGCGACGAGGAGCTACCTGTGAGCTTGGCAGACGAGGAACCCGCTGATGAGGTGGGTAGGCACACGCTTCGTGAGCAAGTCCACTACCAGCGTGCGCGACGACATGATCAGCACTCCGCCTCGTAGGTACAGCGCTCCTCTGATGGCGCCAGCCCAGGTCAGCCATCCACCGGAGCCGGCGGGACAGAGCAAAGAGAGAGGAGGAGTGCCTTTGCTCGGCTGATTCTTCGGCGGCTACGGTGCGGGGCGGGTGCTTCATCAAGGGATCGAGCAGACGCAGGTCCTCCATGAGGTGCAGATGTTCATCTCTGCCGGGCCGCACGTTGAGGACGAACACCAGCCGTTGGGGGTCGCAGTAGAGCCGCACGAAGCTGGCGACGATGCGCTCCAGCCCCAGCCCCTTGCCCATCGCCAGCAATCCATCTTCCTCCAATAAATCAGAAAAGATTTGCTTGTGGAATCCCAACGATGCCATAACCTCCTCCCTGCTTCCTCTTACCAACCAAGATTAGAGCCTGGAGATTTAAATAAACAATTTCTTTTCTTCGAATTGTTATTTTGTTTTTTTTTGTGCCGACTCTACGAAGAAGACAAGGAGGTGGAGGAGAGAGGCAGGTAGGCGAGGGTCGACGAAAGATCGGAAGAAGCTCGTGGAGTCGGTGGTGGGAGAGTCACGGGCGAGAGCAGAGACGAGGAGAGGAGCGCCGCCGGCGTGATCTGGCCGCGCGAGGCAAAGTAGTTATCTACAACCGCCCAGAGGCTGTCGTAGGTGGTGCGCAGCCAGTCTAGCTCCTTGATGAGCGGCTCGAGTGTGTGGAAGAGGGCCTGGAGGAGCGGCCATCGCTGCGCGTCGAGCAGGGCGCACAGGAGGCTGGGCATCTCGCGCGCGAAGAGCAGCATGGACGACACCTCGGTCCAGCTGATGAAGAACGATGACGTGTGGAGCCTCTTGGTGAGAAACTCGATGAACGCGACGTTGCTGTCCAGCGCCTCCTGCTCGGTGCCGATGTGTCGAAGGGCGACGGCGCGGAAGAAGTGGAGTAACGCGCGGATGATCTGCAACAGCTGCCGCGGCGTGCCCCCGTAGTGGCGGTCAGCCCGGTCCGTGGCTTCCTCTAGCCGTTCCAGCTTCTCAAGCTCTACCTGCAGCTTTTGTCGCTTCTCTACAGCGGCACGCGAGTGAGTGACGTACAGCGAGCATTGATCTTACTCAATCACTAACTCGTTCGCTCATCACACACACACACACACACACACACACACACACACACACACACACACACACACACACACACACACACAACAAAAGCGGAGTGCGCACCAAGTGGCAAATAGTCTCCGCAGGTGGCAGCGGTGATGCCCTGAATGGATTCCATGATGAAGTCCTTGATGACCTCGGTGATGCGGCCGTACTTGTACTGCGATACGTAGAGCTTACCCTCCTTCCAGTTCTTGTTCCACTTGGGCTGCTTCCGCGCGTACTCCATCTCGGCGTCGACTGGCACCCGGTAGTAGGCGTTCATCATCTTGAGCGTGAGCTCGTAGTTCTCGTCGTTCACCGCCCCGATCTGCTCGCAGATCTGCTTGCTCATGGTGAGGTAGTAGAACCCCTTGGCCATCCGGCCCTCGCTCTCGTCCAGCACGCGCGACACGTTGGCGCTGTGTCGCAGCACGCACGCCACGTCGTAGTCGTTCGAATCGAACAGATCGCCGAGCAGTTCTCTGCATTGTTTTTGGCCCATAATCACACGAGAGGCCGTGTCCAGAGTGAGTCGCACATCTCGTATGAACTCCCTCTCTTTGCGAATAAGGAAAGGGTGGGCAAGGCGTGTGAACCTGCACTTGACCCAAAACTCCCGTGACCGCTGCAGATTGCCCACCACGAGGCTGCCTGCGCAGGTCAACAACGAAGAGCGCGTGAGCGTGCCGCGAGTGGCTGGACGAACGTGGGCGAATGGCTCTTGTCTGTTTTGTTGGTCGTGGAGGGCGTACCGCAGGCGAGCGCAAAAAATGTACAGAGAGCGAGGGGACTTCGCTCTTGCGCGCCGTCTTCGGAAGACACGAGGTACTGCACATTGCTCAGCTTTATGCAAGCCGGATTGATTGGACTGGAAACCACACCGACACACGACACGACAAGGTGTGAGTAACCAGCACGTTGGCCTTTCTCGACACGACACGACACGACACGACAGCGAGGGAGGCAAGCAACGCACAAGGCGGCCCATGACTCCTGTCGAAATACGCGGCAGTACTGGTGCAGAGTATCGATTAAATAGAGGTGGGCATTGGAGTTCCACACGCCGAAGCGCGCGGACACGGCCTGCCGCTGCCCGCTGTCGGCCGAGAAGGAGGAGGAGGAGTCGGCCGGCAGGGGTGACATCGGGTTGGAAGAGGTGGAAGGCACATCGAGCGGCCACAGATCGGCCTTGGATCGCTTGGTCTCACCGCGCAGCGGCACATAGTCGTCGTACGAGTGGCTGCGTTCGATGCGCGTGTGCTTACCGTCGTCGTCGTCGTCGTTGTCGCTCGATCGCTTTCGCTTCACGTCACTGCCCAGAGTGGCGCCGGCAGCGCTGCCGTTGGGAAATTGATCCAACGCCGAATGGGGAAGCGGAAATGAGGCGAGTGCCGGCATTCGCGTGGCTTGGTCGAGGGTTTGTGGGCAGGGAGAGGACGAGGAGAGGAGAGCGTCGGCGTCGGATGATGTGGAGAGAGGGAACCCGAAGGGAGAGGAGGTCGCGCGGTTGTGCTGGGAAGACTGCAGACCGTGATCAGTCGCTGTCGCCCGTATGGTGCCATCATCCAGCCGGAAGGTCTGCTGGTAGCTTCTGTTGGGTGATGGCGGCCGTCGTTCCCTGCGCCTGCGCCGGGCGATGGCCTGGCCTTCGTCGCGGTCCATGGCAGCGCCATCGGCGTAGTGGTCCCGATTGCCGGCTGGGGCATCCTGTGTTCTCTTCTTGAGCGTGAGTCCGCTGTAGTACCAGCCCTTTTTGCCCTTGTCCACCACCAGGCGCGCCATCTGCACTCCGGGGAATACTCGCTTGAAGATCTTGCCAAACGACGCCGCGTTGGTGCACTCGAAGTTGTTCTGTTCGCAGAAAGCCACATACGACTGGTACACATGCCTCTTGAGCAGCGTAGCGCCCTCCTTTTCCCCGTACGTCTGTGCGAGCCTGCACACACCACAGTATCGGTGAGCGACCCGTTCTTGTGCTGATCCGAGAGACAGAAAAGGACACGCTAGTGGAAAGATGGAAGAAAGCACGCTGAATCCCGGGATCTCCGCGAGGAATTGTCCAGAAAAGGAGAAAAATACCGAAGGAACTCAAACAAATAAAAAAACAATAAAAACACAACAAGACGAGGCCCTAACACCATCTTAGGGAGACAACAAAGATGAAGGTGGTGGGCGGACGAGAAAGAGAAGCTTCCGCCAGGTGGTGTGAGAGAGACGAACCAGGACACTACATGCGGTACGGCTTCTTCACGACTGGAAAGAATAATTGCAGCCCCGCTGCCGCTGCTGCGCACACTATCGGTCGCCAACGGGGTGGGTGCATCCATCTTGATGTAAGAGCAGGGCCGCGCACAGAGCAGTGTGCTTTAGCGCGTGTCTCGTAGCGTGGTGTGTTGCTCTGCACAGGTGCCAGGAACAAGGCGGAAGAGGTAAGACGTCCCGGCGAGTTATTCGCGCTATCTGGAATGCCAAGTATTGTCCGAGGGGTTATGCGCACTCCGAGCCTGATGCGATTGGTGGGTCAGGAGATCGGCGAAAGGAAGAGAACGCGCTGTGTGACGTCAGCACGCTGCGCGGCTTTCAGGTTCCCGTGGTATCAAGGGGGAAATTGTCCAGCTCCCTAATTGCACTCGTGGGGCTAAACGATGATTTAACCGGACACGGTACGTAAATGGATTGGGGGACAATAGAGGAGATATAGCCAGGTCGGTGGGGTGATACTGGGGGGAATTAACCACCGACAAGACAAGCAATTTACGGGGGACAAGCAAGAAGCTCCCACACGCTGTTCTTCGCACTGCCCGCCTTGTGCCCACACCCCCCTCCCTCCCCACTCGCAAATGCTCAAACGCGCAGAGGCTCTGCCTTTGGTGAAGGAATGGTGCGTTCGCTTCGTTCTATTTCTTTCTTCTTCCCTGTTCGCGTTTAATATTCGTTCGCTGCTTCTTGTCGGTCGACAACTGCGCGTGGCTGGCTCAACGGCGGCTCTGTAACTCCTCCCCTTTCTTGTGGCAGGATCGAGGCCAACTTTGAGGAGAAGAAGGGCGGCTGCGTGGCCAAGCGCGACATCTTCGATGCCTACGTGGCCTTCTGCCGCGCCAACAACTACCAGTCGACCAATGATGCCACCTTTGGCAAAATCTTCAAGACCGTCTTCCCACAGGTGCAGGTCCGTCGGCTGGTCCGCCGTGTCAAGGCCAAAAAGTGGCACTACTGTGATGTCACCTACCGCAAGGGCTCTTCGCTCGAGGCCGCCTACGCATCCGCGTCTCCCACATCTGCCACCACTCCTCACCACGCCGCCGCGACCACAGCGCTCCAACAGGGGGTTGGCGACGACTGCGACGACACCGTCGGTGCTGCGTCGGCTCAGAGATGTTCCGCGCGTCGCAGCATCGCCAAAAAGCGAAAGCGAAGCACAGCCAAGAAAGCGGCACATCTCAGCTCGGACTTTGAAGAGGATGAGAATGAGGGAGAAGAAGAGGCGACCGCTACCAACACTACGGTGAAGAGGAGGAGAAGCAAGCGACCCGATGAAGAGGAAGGCGAGAACGACGACGACGACGACGACTACGACTACATCGGCCAAAATAGCCGCGTGAACAGGACCTCGTTTTTCGGGGAAGAACTGCCGCGAGAGGCTGCCAGACACGAACCCGAGGAAATGGACGGCACGCCGAGCGCCGGAGCGACCAGCATGTGGAGCGACAGCGACGACGAATCTTCGGCGTCGTCGTCGTCGTCATCTTCGGCGTCGTCGTCCGCACACGCGTCGCCGTCGCTGCCCGACGCCTCGTCGCGCCCCAAGCCCACGCAGCAGTCGCACGAGGAGGACAAGGACCTCCTCCCCTCGAGCACCGACACGCCCGTCTGCCTCACCCCGTCCGAGCGTGCCACAGCGCCCTCGGGCCTCATCGATCTGTCGGCGTCGAGCATCATCAACGTGTCCTCCCTGCTGCACTCGTCGTCGGCGTTCCCTCTCCTACGACGGGCGGGCGGTGGTGGCCAACTGGAGACCTCGACCTCCCTGCCGCCGTTCGGCCCCGCCACCAACCGGCTCGACGACCCGACCGCGGAGCTCGACGCCCCGCCTTCGCTGACGTCGTCGTCGGCCGAGATGTTCTTCTCCTACCAGCCCTCGTCGGCGACCTTGGCCGACTTGGTCAAGGCCGAGCCCAGCGTCGACACGGCTCCCGAAGAGAAGCCCGAGCGGCGGCCGCCGACCCCGACCGCCGGCCCGGCATCCGTGGCGGAAGGCAGGGAGGAAGTGGACGCGCCCGTCATCGCCCCGCGCGCGCCGCCACCTGCGGTCGCCCCGGCTTACGCTCAGACACAGGCGCAGGCCTTCCCCTCACACTACCCTACGCACCGCAGCTCTTCCGAGCCTGCGCCGTCGCCGTTCGAGGCCAGCCGCAACCTCCCCGTCCACTCACGCACCATGAGCAGCCTCCTGCTCGCTCATCCCCACCCGACCACCACCTTCTCCCAGCCCACGGCAGCGCACTACGCGTATCCGCCACTCCTCCCACACCACACATCAGCGTCGGCCGCGTCGGCGAACCAAGCGTCGGCCTATGTGCCCGGCCAGCAGCACTACCAGCACAGCCACCAGCGTTCACACGCTTCTCATCATCTTCCTGCTCCACAGTCCCATTCCCAATCACCCCAACACCTTACGCATCCGCACCAGCACCAGCAACAGCCACATCACTGCGTCTACCCTATCTCTTACTCCTACCCCACCATCATGGCACACCAGCCACCGCCACCACACTCGTTCGCTTCTAGCACGCTCCCAACACAGCCGGCGGCCATGTCTGGACACTACGCAACACACGGCAGCGGCCCTGGCCACCAGACGGACAGAGAGATGAGCCCCGAGTCGGTCGAAATCTTCATTTCGCGATTGCTGACGGACAAGAGTGGCGAGGTCATGACCCTCCGCCCACAGTAAGCGGCCGTGCGACACTATCACATATGTGCCATAAACCCTCCGTGTCATTTGTTCCATGGGGTGCCAAGGACGAAAAAGGATAACGTCGTGGGGTGCCAAGGACGCTTTAGGAAAGTCAAAGCTGAAAATGAAAGGAAACGTAGAGAAATGGCCATTTCCCGCAGTGTGCGCTGGTCGAATGGGTTTTCAAAGCGTACCATTAATTCGTGGCATGCCAAGTTGGCGACATGGTTGGGGACACTGGGCGGCGCGCAAGCGACAACGCTAAAACGAACTCCAACTCATTTCTCTTCTGGCGTGGGGCGAAGGTTATTGACAGAAGAGAGCAGGGCGCCCCTTGCGCAGGCTGAGTATCGACGCTGGCTCTGTGGGCGAGGGCTTTGTCTCGAATCGTTTCCTTTCTACTGCGGATCCCCCCTTCCGCCTCTTCATCTCTTTCCTCAAAAGTTTCATCTGCACTCCCTCAGCCTGCTCCCGTCACTTTGTCACCTCCAGCACGTGCTTCATCACTGGTCGTTGTCAACAATCGCCATCTTCTTCTGCAGCGTGGCAGCCCAAGGGTAATCATGTTGGGTGGTCTGGTGGAGACGATTCTATTTGCCTTCTCGTTCTTGGCCAACGTGGTTGGGTTTGTCTTCATTCGCAAGCGACTACACGCTAAGCCCGACCCAAAAATCCTCGATGAATTGACGGCGCTACACAAGCAAGTCGATCAACTCACTGAGGAGAAGCAAAAGCTGTCCGAGGAGCTGAGGAGCAGGCTGGACGAGCTGGAAGCGGCGGGACAGACCATCGCCAGCCAATCGACCGAGATCGGCAGATGGAAGAAGCGTTGTGAAGATGAAGCCAAGCAGCAAGTCTCAGCAGTCGAAAAGGCCAAGCAACAGCACCTCAAGAAAGAGAAGGAGCAGCAGGCCCATGCGGAGCAGCTTAAGAAGAGCGCCGGCGCCAAGGACGAGGAGCTACGCAACGTCAAGCAAAAGGCAGAGAAGGAGAAGGAGGCGTTGCGCACCCAGCTGCAGGACTTCAAGAAGAAGACCGAAGAAGACAAGAGGAAGGAAGAGGAGAAGCGCAACAAGGTCGACGCGGCCCACAAGGACGAGGTGCTCAGGCTCAAGCAGGCCATCGACGCCGAGCGCGACCGCCTCAAGCAGGGCGAAGCCGCTCACAAGGCCGAGGTGCTCGCGCTCAAGCAGGCTGTGGACGCTGAGCGCGACCGCCTCAAGCAGGCCGAAGCCGCCCATAAGGATGAGGTCCTCGCGCTCAAGCAGGCCGTCGACGCCGAGCGCGAGCGGCTCGGACAAGCCGACGCTGCCCACAAGGACGAGGTGCTCGCGCTCAAGCAGGCCGCCGACGCCGCGAGCAAGCGCCTTGAGCAGGCCGACGCTGCCCACCAGGACGAAGTGCTCAAGCTGAAGCAGGCCATCGACGCCGAGAGGGAGCGCTTCTGCCAGGCCGACGCGATCTACAAGGACGAGGTGCTCGCGCTCAAGCAGGCCGCCGACGCCGCGAGCAAGCGCCTTGAGCAGGCCGACGCTGCTCACCAGGACGAGGTGCTCAAGCTGAAGCAGGCCGTCGACGCCGAGAGGGAGCGCTTCTGCCAGGCCGACGCGATCCACAAGGACGAGGTGCTCACGCTCAAGCAGACGATCGACGCCGAGCGAGAGCAGGGCCCGGCCAAGGACACGCTGGTGAAGGAGCTCGAGGAGCGCCTGTCGGCCCAGGCCGTCGATCTGGACCACTCACGCGCTCTCGCTCGAGACCTTCAGCAGGTAATCTACCGGTCCTCACTCGCCTCCCGCCTGTCGTGTCGTTGTGGCTCTCTTGCGCACACCAAACGGTGAGCACAGCGCTCACATTGGCGTGACACGCGCCTAGGAGAAGCAAGGCCTCGAGGCTGCTGCGGTCCAGGCCGGGAGCGAGCTCAAGCGGAAGGAGGCCGAGGCCGCCTCGCTCTACGAAGAGCGGAACGACCTGGCCAGCATGTTGGACGTCGCCCGCGAGGAGGTTTCCAAGTACGCCGAGGAGCTGATGGCGCTGGCCGAGGACTGGAAGAAGCGCGAGGAGCAGTTGGCTCTGGCCCAGGAGGAGGTGAAGCGCCTCGAGGGCGTCGTCGAAGAGTTCAGGGAGCAGCGCAAGCGCGAGGAGCAGGACAGGGCGACAGAGGCCGAGCGCACGGAGCTGCTGAAGGAGGAGGTGACCAGGCTCGAGCAGGAGATCGAAGCCCTGCGCGAGCGACGCAAGCGGAGCGACTCCGAGGCCGCGGAGAGGCAGAGCGAGCTCGAGGCCCTGCGCGAACAGCTCCAGCAGGCGCGCGAGGAGAAGAGGCAGGGCGACGAGGAGCTTGAACGAGCGATGCGGGAGAAGGAGCGGGCTGACGATGAGAAGAGCAAGCTCGAGGCCGACCTCACCACGCTGCAGCGAGAGAGGGCCGAGCAGGCCGACCGACACATGGAGGAAACCAAGGCGGCGCAGGCCCGCCTGGCTCGGCTCGAGGCCGAGAAGGCCGACGCGGAACAGCAGCAGAGGCTGGTGGACGAGGCGAGGCGAGAGGAAAGGGAGCGTGCCGAGGAGCAGCTCAGGGCCAGGGAGGCCGAAGTGGCCAAGGCTCGCGAGGACCGAGAGGCCGTCGAGGAGGCGAGGAGGCAAGCGGAGGCCGACCTCGCGGCGCTGAGGAAGGAGAGCGAGGAACGCGCCAACAGGCTCGAGGAGGAGAAGGCACACAAGGAAGAAGAGCTGGCCAAGGCGCTGAGGGACAAGACCGACCTCGAGGTTGCCCAGCGGCAGAGCGTGGAGCAGTTGGACGCGATCAGACAGGAGGCCGACCGGCTCAGGGAGGAGAAGAACGACGCCTCGCGCGAGAGCGAACAGAGGAGCGAAGAGCTCGAGCGAGTTCGATCCGAGAAGGTCGACGCCGACAAGGCCAGGCAGCAGAAGGAGGCCGAGGCCGAGCAGGCACGCAAGGAGGCCGAAGCGGCGAACGAGGCCAAGGATGCGGCCGAACGCGAGGTCGAGGCGCTGAGGCGCGAAAAGGAAGAACTCGCCGGTCGCGCTGACCAATCGCAAGCCGAGCTCGCCCAGCTCCGGGAGGAGAAGCGAACGGCGGACGAGGTGGCGCGCACGAAGAGCGAGGAGCTGGAGGCGGCTGCGCGCGAGGCGGCTCAGCTCCGCGAGGAGCTGGAGAGCGCTCGCAGGGGGCAGGAGGCGAGCCTCGAACAGGCCCGACGGGAAGCCGATGAGGCCTCGGCCGACGCTGTAAAGAGCGCCGTGGAAGCGGCCAAGCAGGAAGCCGAAGCCTCGCTTGCAGCGCTGCGCGCCGATGTCGAGGAAAAGGAGGCCCTGCGCCGGAAGAGCGAAGAGGAGGCCGCCAAGCGCTTTGGCGACAAGGAAGCCGAGCTGCAGTCGGTCGTTCGCGAGCTCGAAGCGCGCATCGAGCGTCTGTCGCAGGACAAGGACGGCGAGGCGCAGCAGCTCAGAGCGCAGCTGGACGACAGCAGGAGGCTGGCGGCCGAGGCCTCGGAGCAGCTCGCAGAGGCCAACGGAGCGAGGCAGCGCGCCGACGACCAGCTCCGGGAGAAGACAGAAGAGATGGAGCGCGCGCAGGCCACGCGGACCGAGTCCGACGCCAGCGCGGCGGCCGAGCGTCAACAGCTGCAGCTGCGCTTGGAGGAGCTGCAGCGGAGGGCCGATGAGGCCGAGGCCGCCAAGCGAGCCAGCGAGGAGGACAAGGAGCGATTGGCCGGGGAGCTCGCGGACAAGCTCCAGAGGGGGTTGGCCGAGGCCGAGACGGCACGGGAGCGCGTCGCGACGCTGACGCGCGAAAAGGAGGAGGCCCTGCAGCGCGCGGAGCTGGAGCGACAGCAGAGGGAGAACGAAGTGCGAGCGCGCGAGGACGCGATCAAGCAGAAGGACGAGCGCAGCGCGCAGCTCGAGCTCGCACTCGAGCAGCGCGACCAAGAGCTGCAAAGGGCCGCCGCGGTCCCTGTCGGCGAGCCGGTCGAAGCACAGGTCGCCCGTGCGGTGCAGGAGGCACTCGACGCGGCCGAGCAGCGCTGGTCGGCCACCAAGCAGGCCGACGAGGAGCGCATCACGGCCGCTCTTCAGAAGGAGATCCAGGAGCTTCGCGAACAGCTCACCGCAGCTGCCCACGCCAGAGAGGGCGAAGCCAAACAGCAGTCCGATGAGATTGGTACACTACCCTTGTCCTTATTTTATTTATTTATTATTTATTTTTACCTAAAAAAATAACAAAAAAATAACAATTTTCCCATATATTTCAGGCGAGTTCAAGGTTGGCGCGAAGAGGGCCATTCACGACGCCCTGCAGAAGGTGAGGCACAACATGGCGGCCATGACCTACTCGATATCGAGCACCGACGACGAGTTCAGCAGCTCCGACGACGATTCGGGCTCCGAGAGCGAGGTAGGCTCGGGCGTTAAGCCGGGCAAGGAAAAGGAGACCAGGAAGGACCAGCGCAAGGTGGTCCTCAAGAAGGGCGACCTCGTCACGGCGCTCATGGACAACCAGGGCGCCGACCTGCACGAAGCCGAGCTGGCCTTTGTCAAGGTTGGCATCTCCCACCATCTTTCAATCTCGCTCGATCGAGCACTGTGCGCTGACATGCCACACACACACACACACACACACACACACACACACACACACACACACACACACAATAGGGCGACTTGATCGAAGTGGTGGAGCAGTTGAACACGCACTGGTGCGCGGGCAAGCTGCGACGCGACGAGGGCCCGGTAGGACCCGTAGGCTACTTCCTTCTCGCTGCCGTGCAGCAGCCGGCAAGGTAGACAGCCCCCCCCCTCTCTAGCTTTCCCCACATTTGCCAGCCATGCTTCACGAGTGCGCTGGCCCTCGCATTTGACACGTCCACCCGTGCAGTCGTGCGGACAAGCGACACTCTCGGGCCCTTTCCAATGAAGGTATCACGGCATGCCCTGCCCGCTCTTGTTTTTTTTTATATATATATATATACAAATAGTTTTTTAATTGATTATAATTATCTTTATTAATTTCAATGTTTTATCGCAGGCATCAAGGACACGAAGCAGGCGGAGAAGGTGAAGGTCAAGCTGGCCAAGATACGGCGGCAAACCGTCGGGCTCTCCAAGGACGAGTTCCGGGATAAGGTGGGCCCCCCAACTCAAGAATGCTATATTCTTCATCCTTGCGTGTGGCCCAAGGCTGAGCGTCAGCGTCGTCCTACGAATTGCAGGCCGTCGGGAAGCGTAGGATCAGCATCATGGGCGGCTCCAGCAGGAGGCGCATGGGCTCTGCCCGAGCCGAATCCAAGGAGTCCGGTGGTGACCCCACCAAGGTAGTCCCCCCCCTCCCCCAAACCCTGCCCCCGTTGGGTGCAATCGGCCATCGGTCATGCCCCCAGTGGATGGGTCGGGGCTTCCCTGCTGACTTTATCCCCGCGTCTTCAGGAGGCGGAAACCATCACGCGCTACTCCTCGGTGGCGGAGAGCGTCAACAAGGTAACAACACATACTGAGCGACTCTCTCCCTCCCTTCCTCGCCATCCTATGTGGAGCGGGGAGGAGGAGGGCACCACCTGGTTGACGCCATGGTGTTTTTTTTCCTGTTGTCAGGCGGAAGCGGAGACCCGTATCATGCTCGAGAACCTGCAGAAGCAGTTCACGCCTCAATCCGTGGAGACAGAGGAAGAAATCAGTACGTGCTCCCTCTTCAATTTATGACATTTATTTATTTATTTATTTTATTATACAATTATTAAAATTGAATACAAACAAGAGAGAGAGAGAGAGAGAGTGAAAAGACGTCTCACCTTGGGCTCTGACAAACAGAACAAAAGCTGGCCAAGCGTGCCCGAGTGGCGCAAGAGCTCGTTGAGACCGAACGCTCCTATGTCTTCCAGCTCGGTCTCATCGTGCAGGTAAGGCGTGGCCCTCTTTCGACTTGTTCGGCTCGTGACGGATCGACTTGACCGTTTTCTTTTTCTTTTTCTTTTTCTTTTTCCTCTCCTCCGTTGTGCGCCTGTGCAGCAATACCTCAATCCGCTGCGAAGCTCGGTCGAGAACAAGAAGGAGATCATTGCGGCCGCCGACATCAAGAACATCTTTGGCGGGATCGAGGTGATCTACCAGTACAACTCTGCCCTGCTCAAGGTGAGCCCTCCCTCCCTTCTCTCCCCTTCTGCCCCACTTGGCTCCGTGCACGGCCCCCGTATCTCATCTTCTCCCATCGGCGCACGCCGCGCACCAGACGTTGGAGCAGCGCGTCGCGCAGTGGAGCGACGAGCAGACGTTGGCCGACATCTTCTCCGAAATGGTACGCCTGCGCCCTTGGCCGTTTGTTTGCTCTCGCCCTCGACGTCCACCAACCCGCGGGTGGGGTTTAACGTTTCGGTGGCAGACCGTGTACTTGAAGGCCTACAACCCGTACATCAGCAGCTACACCAACGCCATGGACACGATCGACCGCTACATGGGCAGCTCGGCCTTCATCTCCTTCCAAAACGTAATCACGTCTGATGCATCAGCGCCTTGTTCTTCACGTGGTGCGCGGAGACGCGAGTGTCGAGCTCACCACCGCCTCCCTCCCCAAATCCCCCCCCCCCTCTTGCGGCCCACAGAACATCAAGAGGCTCAAGGACTCGCGCGGGCTCATCCTCACCGACCTGCTCATCGTGCCCATTCAGCGCATCCCGCGCTACGTGCTGCTGCTTCAGGTGGGCCTCTCCCGCTTCTCCCCCTTGCGCGCGCGCGCTCGTTTGCGAGTCCCCATAACCCAACCGGCTGATTGCGGGGGGGGGCACGCGTAGGAGCTGGCTCGGTCTACGCCCACGACCCACCCGGACTTCCAACCCACGCTGGAGGTGAGCCCCTCGTCTCTCTCTCTCTCTCTCTCTCTGTGTGTGTGTGTGTGTGTGTGTGTGTGTGTGTGTGTGTGTGTGTGTGTGTGTGTGTCCGCGTTGAGTTGTGCGTTAAAAGGGCTCACGGTTTCATCGCGCGGGTCAGAGTCTGGCCAAGGTGAAGCAGTTGGCCGACAAGGTCAACGACTACAAGCGGGAGGTGGAAAACAGCACCAAGGTGCTCACCATCCAGCAGGCCATCAGTGGCAAGCTGCCCGTGGCACGTTCCCTCCCGCTCTTCCCGCCTCTCTCTCTCCCTCTCCCCCCCTCTTTTCCCCAATCGAGAGCGGTCGCTCACGGCTTTCCACTCCATCGCCTCCGCCGCCGCCATTGGTTTCCACAACAGAAACTGTTCGCTCCTCACCGTCGGTTCATACGCGAGGGCAAGCTCTCCCTGCTCACCGGCAACGACAAGAAGGCCAAAGCCAGGTACGACGCGCACAGTTCCACAGGCTAGCGGCTCCGCTAACCCTCCCCTCCCCTCCACTTTCTCCTCTCCTCGTGCTGGCTCCATCGACCGCCTGCAGGTTCTGCTTCCTCTTCAACGACCTTCTGCTGGTGGCCAAAAAGAAGAAGGAAGGCCAGTTCAGCTACAAGCGTCTGCTCTTCACCAAGGACATTCAACTGCAGGACGCTCCCGAACTCAAGGGTATTTGCGCATGCCCACGCGCGTGTGTCGTGTGTGTCGTGTGTGTCGTGTGTGTCGTGTATGCGTAGCTCACAGCCCACGACTGGCTTCAGGATCGGAATCGGCGTTCGAGATCGTGGCGACTACGGACAAGGGCCCGGTGAGCCTCCGCTTCTCGTGCCCCGAGTTCGAGGAGAAGATGGAATGGATGCGGGACATCACCAACGCCATGGCCAACCGCATCTCGGTCTCTCCTCCCTCCGTGCGCCTCCGCTCCTTCTCCAACTCACCCGCCGCCGACGGTCCCGCGTCGCCGCTGGGCGAGCAGCGGGCAGCCGAGTCGACCACGCTGCCGCCACGCCTCTCGTCCTCGCCTTCCTCTTCCCACCTCACCTCCGGATGAACAAGGCCAACGCTTGGAGGCTCAACAAGGAGACACATAACAAAAGCTCAAGTGTACACTTCTCGTGCGGTGTGCAACAACCATCACTTACAACCTTCTTGTGGGCTGGCGCGTCACTGACGCCGCCAGTTGTGCCAATCGTCTTCAACTGGGGCGAGGGTGGTGCTGGTGAGGGCGACCTTGGCGGTGAGGGATGCGCGTGGTGTGGGGTGAGGCGCTGGGCGTGGTTGACAAGCTTGGCGAGGGCGAGCCGGTGGACGAGGGCGAAAACGATGGCGAGGTTGTCGGTGAGGGCGAACGGGTTGGCGAGGGCGAGGGCGAGGGCGTGGACGAGGGAGAGGGCGAGCTGGTCGACGAGGGCGAGCTGGTAGTCGAGGGAGAGGGCGAGGACGAGGACGAGGACGAGGAAGAGGGCGAGCTGGCCGACGAGGGCGAGGATGAGCTGGTCGACGAGGGCGAGGACGAGGGCGAGCTGGTCGACGAGGGTGAGGGCGAGCTGGTCGACGAGGGCGAGGATGAGCTGGTCGACGAGGGAGAGGGCGAGGACGAGGGCGAGCTAGTCGACGAGGGCGAGGATGAGCTGGTAGTCGAGGGAGAGGACGAAGGCGAGGGCGAGCTGGTCGACGATGGAGATGACGAGCTGGTAGGCGAGGGCGAGGGCGAGGGCGAGGGCGAGGGCGAGGGCGAGGGCGAGGGCGAGGGCGAGGGCGAGGGCGAGGGCGAGGGCGAGGGCGAGGGCGAGGGCGAGCTGGTCGACGAGGGCGAGGGCGAGGGCGAGCTGGTAGTCGAGGGAGAGGGCGAGGACGATCTGGTCGACGAGGGCGAGGACGAGCTGGTCGATGAGGGAGAGAGCGAAGGGGAGCCAGTCGCCGAGGGGGAGGAGGAAGGCGAGCTGGTCGACGAAGAAGAGGGCGTGCTGGTCGCTGAGGGGGAGGGAGAGGATGAGCTGGTCGTTGAAGGCGAACTGGTGACAGAGGGCGAGGGCGAGACGGTTGATGAGGGCGAGTGGGTCGGCGAGGGCGAGTTGGTTGACGAGGGCGAGGGCGAGTTGGTTGGCGAAGGCGAGTTGGGTGGCGAGATCGAGCTGGTTGGCGACGCGGTACCCACCGGAGTAGCGTTGGTCGCAGTCATGCAGGCCAACAAGATGAACAGGCACCAGAGAAGGTATGTCTTCATGACGGAGAGACTGTTCGACTGCTTAGGCCGCGGTGGGAGGTTGCGGAAGTGGTGACCACTAAGGAAGTGGTGACCACTTTCCTCGCTGACTCCGGGACAACTAGCTCCACGCCCACACACTACATACCGCGTAGTTGTTCTGGGACACAATAAGGACCATCTTTTACTCCTAGGAGTCAGCGCTGGTCAAGTTAGATCACAAGCTTTGGGCGAAGCTTGTGGTTGTTATCCAGTTTCAAAATGAAGACAAAGCTCCACTGTCGAGGGCGAGGGCAAGAGCGTGGGCGAGGACGAGCTGGTGGGCGAGGGCGAGCGGGTACCAACACGACTGCCACCTGCACGCCCTCAGCAACCAGCTCACCCTCAGCCAGCAGCTCGCCCACAACAACTAGCTCGTCCTCTCCCTCGCTCTCTCCTTCATCCACCCGCTCGCCCTCGCCCTCGTCAACCAGCTCGCCCTCAACGACCAGCTCATCCTCTCCCTCCTCAACCCGCTCGCCCTCACTCTCGTCCTCGTCCTCGTCCTCGTCCTCGTCCTCGTCCTCGCCCTCGTCCTCGCCCTCGCCGACCAGCTCGCCCCCTCGTCGACCAGCTCGCCCTCTCCTTCTTCCTCGTCGACCAGCTCTCCCTCGCCCTCGTCGACCAGCTCGCCCTCTCCCTCGCCCTCTCCCTCGCTCTCGCCCTCTCCCTCGTGGACCAGCTCGCCCTCTCCTTCTTCCTCGTCGACCAGCTCGCCCTCGTCTTCCCCCTCGCTCTCGCCCTCATCGCCATCGTCCTCATCGTCATCACCAGCTCGTTCCTGCCGTCTCCCTCGCCAACCTTATCAACCACGCCCAGTGATGGTAAAAGTGTAAGGGCAAGCACAACACAAGAGTGTAGAGTTGGGTGAGTGAGCTGTCTTGAGCTGCTGCAAGTTGAGGATGTGGAGACACTCCACCAAAGATGGCAGTATCACAAACTGGGTGCAACTACTACAGGCTTGCTTGAGGAAGTTCAAACAGATCAGCCCATTCTCCAAGCTCAGCTATTACTGGCCAGGAAGTCATAGAAGACATCAGAGGGCAAAGAACTGCCCTGTTGCAATTTCCTCTTCCTCTGTTATGTTTGCATGGCTAACTGTACAAAAGAACTTGTCAAAATGGGTGTAGATTTTTGTCAGACCAAAACATGCAAGGAAAAAGGAGGGATAACATACCAGGGTGGGATGCTGGTGTGGACAGTTGAGAAGAGTTGATCAGTGTCCTCATGGGTGTGAGAAAGCTAATAGGCATTCTTGAAGGGATAACATACCAGGGTGGGATGCTGGTTTGGACAGTTGAGAAGAGTTGATCAGTGTCCTCATGGGTGTGAGAAAGCTAATAGGCATCCTTGAAGACATCAAGACCTGCAGGAACAGAAAGAAATACAAGGATGTAACAGAGAACAACAGAGTGTTTGAAAAAAGTAACAATGTCCTTTTCTAGTCCACAGTTTTTGGTTTTTCTTGTTTCTAGGGATACCAAGCAGGGAAAAGGAAAACATGAGGGAAAAGTAAGACTATAGTTTTGCTGATTTCCCCCAAGCCTAATAGCAAATCGGCACCTTGTTAGGATATACCGTACAAGGTGGTTTACCTCTTGTGGTTGCTCAACCAAAAGGTCGGTGTACCTCCCAGCTTTGGCGAGGATAACCACACGTGTAAGCCTCTCCAGGATGACGTCTTACTATCTCAGGTGTCTGTTCATCTTGCTGGTCTGCCTCACTGCCCACGCCACTCGGCCATCCTTCTCATCAACCAACTCGCCATCGGCCACCGGCTCGCCCTCAACCACTCCGTCGTCGACCAGCTCGCCCTCGCCCACTCCCTCATTGACAAGCTCGCCCTCGTCTACCAGCTCATCCTCTCCCTCTCCCTCGTCGACCAGCTCGCCCTCGCCCTCGCCATCTCCCTCGTCGACCGGCTCATTCTTGCCCTCGCCCTCGCCCTCGTCGGCCGGCTCATTCTCACCCTCTCCTTCGTCAAGCTTATCAACCACGCTAAGTGCCTCACCCCTCAACACCCCTCACCGTCATGGCCGCCCTCACCAGCATCACCCTCACCCCAGTTCACTGGGGCAGTGAGAAGTACTATGTCCCTGACGTTCTGGAACCGGCGTGTGTGCCAGGAACAGCCTCTTTTAATCAAAAAAATCCGGCAAATATAAATGAAAAGCCTTCCTCTTGCTTGATTATCGTTCAAAGATGCGTGCAAGGGTAAGCAAGCGGGCCCAGGCACTTACCCCAAACCCGCTATTCAACGGAGGATGCTCAGCCAAGCCGCTTAGCAGGGTGGGTGTGGTAGGGTTGGGCGCTCTTGGCTCTCTCTTTGCGGCCAAGCTCGCCCTAACAGGTGCCGCCCCTCTTTCTTTCCCCTTCACTGCAGCTCACCCACCCTGGTCCAGGCTGCGAAGTGTGGGCGTTAGTGCGGTCGGGCGCACATAGAGACGCGGTTCAGCGTGCCGGTGGCCTTTGCCTCGTCGACGACACTCACGTATTACACACCAAACTCGGCGGCGCTGAAGTCAACCAGCACCACAAGGTCCAAGCTTTCGGGGATGCCACAGAAGTGAAGGCCAAAGCCTTGGAGGCCGATGTACTATTGTTCCTCACCAAGAGCTACGACACGCAAGCCACCACCGACCGCGTCCCGCTGGGGGATCTCGTGCACCAGGACGGCGTCGTGCTCACGCTCCAGAACGGGATGGGCAACCGCGAGATCCTACAGTCGAGCCTCCATGGCCGAGCAGGCCCCGTCGTGCTGCAGGGCATCACCGACGTCGGCGCCCTGCTGACCCAGCCCGGTACTTGAGCGTTGTTCCCGGTGAGGACCCCCTCGGAGAGCAAGCTCACCGCGCCTTCGTCATGGCAGGAGAGGTCAGGCACACGGGATCCGGGAACACCTTCTTACCACAGCACCGGCTCATGGTCCAGATGCGGGACCTGCTAACGCACGTACGAGAGAGGGAGAGAGAGAGAGAGAGGAGAGCCATGTGTCGTGGGTGCGCAGGCTGTTGTGTGGAAAGCTGATGGCGTGCGTGCGAGCGTAGGCGGGGCTGCAAGTGGCGGTGACGGAGGACATCGACAAACGGGCGTGGACGAAGCTGATGGTCAACGCCTCCATCAACCCGCTCACCGCGCTCTTCCGCATCCCCAACGGACACCTGATGTCCAACCCGCACCTCCTCGCCCTCGCGGCCCAAGTGGTCGACGAAGGCGTCGCCGTCGCCCGCGCCCAACAAATCCACTTGCCCAGCCTCTTTGGTACGCCGCACACGCACGCACTCACACGCGCGCATCAACGCTGAGTGTGCATGTGCCTGCGTGCGTGCAGAGATGAAGGGAGACGACGAGCAAGCATGGGACGAGGTGCGACGACGCGTGTTTGCCTATGTACAGCAGGTGGCAACCGCCACCGCCCACAACCGATCCTCGATGCTGCGCGACGTCGAGCGCGGCCGGCCCACGGAAATCGACTTCATCAACGGCTACATCGCGCGGGAGGGCCAGCGGCTGGGCGTCGCCACCCACCTCAACGCCCACCTGTGCGCCCTCGTCCAGGCCCTCTCCATCTCCGCGCCCACCGGCGGCCACTAGAGCGGGAAGGCCGGCCAGGCGTCCATCACGAGGCCGTCGTGGGCCACCGCGGCCCCGCACTCGCTGACGACGCTGGACGCCAGACCCTCGTGTACCTCGACCAGACGCAGCAGCGGCCCTGTGCGACACAGCGCGAGTGAGCCTCCCCTTCTCCGCCTGTGTGCCCGCTGGTGTGCGTGGCGTGTGGCCGCACCTGAGTTGAAGAGCGTTGCGGATGGGGAAGAGCCCATGTCGTACACGCCGTGCGTGATGCCTCGGTCGCAGCTGGTGATCCACGCCACACCTTCCACTCTAGAACGAACGAGCGCGCGGTCAAGCCTCTCACCAGTATCCATACTACGGCCAAGAGAGAAGCGAAGAGCGAAAAAGAGAAGAGAGGGAAGGGCTCTGTACTTGTGGTCCGCGAGGTGGGCAAACCAGGCGTCGAGGGAGCCGTAGTTGTAGACGAGGGTGAGTGGCGTTGAAGAGGGCGTGGAGGAGCACACGCGGGGGAAGGGCCGCTTGTTCTTGGTCTCCGAGTTGTAGCAGTAGCCCTCGCCATGCACCTCCAGCCTGTTCCTCCTCAGGCGTGTGAGCCGTGGAACGCACGCCAAGGCCGTACGCCACTCACAACGCGGAGGGGGAGCGTACACGACTGGCCGATAGTTCTGTAGCCCGAGCGAGACGGAGGGCGAGCTGCCGACGTCCACGACCACAGGCCCCACCACATTGAGGCGACCTCCTAGCGAGATGCCTCAACACCACTGGTCGACCAAACGAGCGAGAAAGAGCGAAGAGCGACAGAAGAACGAAGAAAGAGAAGAGAGAAGGGAGAGCGAAGGAGCGGGGAGTACCTGGCGTGAGGCAGAACCCGACGTGGGAGATGCGCTTATCGGAGGTGGCGAAGGCGAGCGCGCCGACGGCAGCGGGGGTGGCTCCGCAATAGACTGTCACGTTGACGTTGAGTCGCTCGGCAGGGAGGATGGCCACGCTGGCCGAGGTCACCTGCAGCTGCGATGGGCTGCTTCGGCGCACTACGCACAGGCCGCTCTCGGGTGAGTAGGGCTTCGGCTGGGCTAGGTGCCCACGGTCGGTCACCAGGACCTCGAGCCCCAGAGCGCACTCGGCTGACGCGTAGGCGCGCGCAATGAAGAATTCGACGGCAGCGCCTAGGCTCAGGCCCAAAGCTAAGGTGGTGTTGCCGGCAGCGAAGCTGCCGTTGGCGAGCGGGACCAGCGGCGCGGAGCCGTTGACCGAGGCCTCGAAGAAGGCGAAGCGAGCGTGCCCGTCGGCAAGCAGCACGACCGCGCTACCATTCGCGGACGGGACAGCGGCAGCGGACACGAGAGAGCCGAGCGAAGGATTTCCGGTGGCCACGGGGAGGCTCCCCTCGGCACGCAGAGCCGGTTCGCCAAACGTCGACGGGTGACTGAACAGCTGGTAGTTCTGTCCCACGGCGGTCTCGGTGAACACCAGCGAATGAAAACCGGCATCGCCTGCGCGAATTGTCCGCATTAGACCCGCCTACGCCACTGTGTGCGTGCGGGTGCGCGGTGGCCAGGCCGGTACCGGGTGCAGAGGGTATGGCTACGACCCGAGGCTTGCTGTCTGCAATGCGCGGTGCGCCAGCCAGAACCAAAGCACTGTGACGTAGAAAGAATAGTAGTGTCACCAATCACTCCTTCGAGGGGCAACTGAAGAGTATGAGAGAGAGAGAGAGAGAAGGCGGAGCGACCTCTTGGCGGAGGGCAAGGGATAGTTGAGCGCCGTTCGACTGAAGGCCGCAGAGTAGACGAGGAACTGCACGGGGTCGATGTTGATGGCGAAGCGGAAGCCCTCGGGCCGGACGATCTTGCCCCCGATGTACGTGCCCATCACCTGGGCGCCGGCCGTGCCAGCACTCGTTAGCATGGCGGCATCTTCCCGGTGGCCGTATGTTGGTTTGTTGGGGTGCGGGTTGGTGTGTGTGTGTGTGTGTGTGTGTGTGTGTGTGTGTGTGTGTGTGTGTGTGTGTGTGCGCGCGCGCGCGCGCGCGCTGTACCGAGCTGATGACGGCCTGGTCGGATGGCTCCCAGCAGAGGAAGGGGTACTTGGCGGAAGCGAAGCGGCCGTAGCCCACGTAGGACAGCACTTCAAAGTTGATGCCCGGGTAGTAAATGGGCGACACGGGCAGGTTCATAACCTGAAACCTGCGGCACAGCCACACAAGGCAGAGCAGACAGTGCATTGGGACTTAACCTGTTGAATGTCTTTGTCCTTCCTCCTCTTCTGTTCTTGTACCTGTCGTAGGCGTAGTCGGTGTAGTTGTAGAACAGCGCTTCCCATGGTAAGTCGATCCATGTCGACACGAGCGGGCGCCATCGTTGCCGCAAGCATGGTCTGGTAACGAACGAGGGCATACGAGCGTGTAAACGTGTAAGGCGCCTGAAGTGATCAAGCGATGCTGCCGGGTGGGCGCGTGGGCACCTTTCAAGAATGGGCGCGGCGTCGCCGTCGAGAATTAACTCCACGTTGAGCTGCTGCTTGTGGATAGTGGCGGCCAGATGTGCTATAAACTCGTCGACTAGAGACAGCCATGCCTGAGCAATCGTAGAGTTGTCGCACATCGCTGGCGCATTCTTGAAGCAGAGGGCAATGTACACTCTGCGCACGGCTACCGTCAGCCATGTACACACCACACGCAATGGTCACACGACAGAGATGACATCGATGCAGTGGGCAGCGGTGGTACCGGTGCTCCTGCGTAAAGAAGGGCAGGAAAGATGGGTCCTGGAGCAGGAGTGCGACATCTTGAGAAGAGTTGTACTGGGCTTTCGTGGAGGGCGTGTCGTGGGACAGCACGAAGCAGCCCCTGCCGTCGCCATGTGGCACTCGCGACTGCGACGCACAGAACGCTGCAGCGTACGTGGGTGAGCACCATTACGGCACGTGAGGAGTCACCACCATACCTGGCGGCATGAAGTGCGGGTCTATCTTGAACCACTTCTCGCCTGAGAGACCGTCCGACTTGCGCAGGGCCTGGTGCCACTCGTCCAGGTCATCCCAGCTGTGTATCTGGTAGCCTGTCCAGCAGTTTTAATTCCAATATTTTTATTTTATTCGACCACACTGGAGGTTATCCTACGTACTGACGTAGTACGGGGCTACTTGGGCGTGTGCAAAGGCAGCGAAGACACAAAGAAGGACCACACCAAGGCACCACCGCTCCATTTGTGGCTGCACTTTTTGGTTTGACCGAGAAGAAAACGGCGTCGCCGCGTCTCCACAATTTCTTTGTCATTTCTGAATTCTTTTCTCGCCATTTAGCGACGCCTGTGTTTTGCAGATTAACCTACCGCGAAGAACACAGAGCACAGACTCGCTGTTTTGAAAGAGAACATACTACACTACTGGTCCTTGACCACGGCCATGTCGGCGTAATACTGAGCCAGTAGATCTGGTCGCTGATCCTCGGGAACGAGCGCCGCGTAGGTCTTACCTCGCACCTTGAACTTGGAGGCAAACACCTCATCCAGCTTCTCCTCCAGCCCGATGTTCGTGCCTCTGTCGATATAGAGCCGTCAGCGTGCGGTAGTTCATATAACAGAGACACGGATAGACATACCGAATGCCCTGGATGACCGCGTTCGCCCACACGAAGTAGCCCTGCACTCGTTGGGCGCTCCTTGATTGGAGGCAACGTCAGCCTAGAGCCAGACACCTGTGAGCGAAGGGGAACATCGTACCAACCAGGTACGGGGTCGCGGAGCAGATCTCGCAAGTTGTAGAGCTTGTCGGCCAACTTGACCAGCTTGGCTTGCTTGGACATGTGTGGTGCGTGACTCACCTGGTGTCTTTTGCGCTCCTATACAGGGAAAGGCAAGGGCGAGTCGGTGGAGGTCAGCACGATGCGGGTGCAGGGTTCGTTTGAGCAGTGATGGCTTCTGCGGACACGTACGTCCTTTGCGAGGGACTTGTCATCGGTGACCTCGCGCACAATGGCCGCCACCTTGATGCCAAACTCTCGCTCCAGTTCCTCGAACGTGGTGTCGGTGTCCTCCACGGTGCTGTGGAAGAAGAAGGGAGGGGTATCACCACTTGCACAAAAATAGCGGCAGAAAAGCAAGGGGCCAGTACTCGTGAAGCATTGCAGCCTGCAAGGTCTCGATGTCTTTAACGCCTCCTTCCTCCGACAGCGACCAGGCCACGCCCAAAGGATGGTTGATGTAGGGCGTGCCTAGTACGGCCACAGAGTGGAAGTCAGCGTGCGCTACGACAGAAAAAGGACTTGGCAGAGTGCACCTACCGTCCTTGTCCTTCCGTTTCTGTGTTCGGTGCTTTGTGGCGGCAAAGTGGGCAGCCTTGAGCAGGCAATTGGACAAGGTGAACGAATCAAGATCGCCGTTTTCCTCTTCTTCGTCGGTGATGTTGTCGTATGACGCGGAGGCCTTTTCCTCCTCTGCTGTGTCTCCTCCGTTTTCTTCTTCGCTTGTGTCTGTTTCCTGCACCGACTCTCCTTTGCGCTTCTCCTCTTTTGTTTTGTCTTTGGCTTTTGGCTTGGGCTTTTTTGTTGGCGATTCGAATTCATCGTAGATTCTCTTTGCCTTCTTGTAGCCGATATTGAGCGCCTTTCTCAAATGCGTCACTGATAGACGCTTATTCGTCCGCTTCCTCTTTTTGATGTACTCTCTCACTTCATCATCTGGCATAAAACTGTCCCCACCCTCCATGTGCTAACGCGGTCACTCTCGGTAAAACTATTTATAAATTAAAAAGACCAAGAGAGTTTTGCCTCCAATCAGTGACGGCTGCTCTCCGTGGCCTCGGTGGTGGAACCGGAAACCTTGTAGTCGTAGGGCGAGAACTTGCAGATGATGTCTGACAGGGAGATGAGGCCCACTGGCTGTTCCGCTTCGTCAGTGACCCAGACACGGTGCACTTTGTGCGCCAGCACGCTTGCTGTATGTCGCCACGACAGTGAACGCCATGCATCTGACAGTCAGCCACCATGACTTCGGGTGGCGCAGCTTCATCAAGGGTTGATACCCATCACGTCCGACAACTTTGCGTCAGGGGCACACGTTATCGGATACAGCTTGTGGCAGAAGCTCTCGCCATACATTGCTGCGTTCATGAACAGTGGTTAGAGCTGCCCACAAGCGTTTTTGCCTGCCCTTGAAAGCGGGTACCGGTAAGATAGTCGCGCACGGGAAGAAGGAGCAGCTTTAGGCGATCAGGCGCCATTCCTCGGAGATCAGAAGCCGAGAGGTTGCACAGCAAGCGCCCACTTTGCTTGTCGCATATTCCTGGACTATCACGTCATTCAAAGCAATATATAGTGGTTGGGCTCCTAGGTGATGAGCGAAGCACCGATGCAGTTCATGTCGCGTTGCGTCATCCTCCTGAAAGCCTGGAGAACGGTCAGCGCTTCGTCTTCCTGTAAGCATAGCAAGCTCTTCCTGCCCTGCACGAGACCCGCGTCCGCCACCATCTGCGATAGAAGCGCCTGATCCAGCTTGTCGCGGTTGTTGAAGAGGAACCGCACGATGTCTGTCTGCGTGAGCAGACGATAGTCCTCCGGCTTGCTCGCCTGCGGGGTGAGCCTCACCAGAGCCCTATCCGTTTATGAGTACCACTTGTAGCGAAGAGGACAGGCTCTTGTTACCTGTGGTAGCCTTTTGAAAAGGGCTCCAGCACGCTGTACAGGGAATCCGAGGCATCAAAGATGCAGAAGTAGCTGGTTTCGTCTGAGTTAACGCGAGAAGTCAGACGGAGGACCTGAACTGAGATGCGAGGCCAGGAGTGGGATGCCTGATATGAAGATCTCAACGATGGGACGATCGGCGAACTTGAGACGGGGAACTAGCTCCAGCTCGGTAATCGGGTACGCGCCCCCGGTTCCCTCCGTTTGCTTGCGCACCACGTCGACGCTGCCCCATGCAATGAACAGCGCGATGTCTGCCACATTGGCGATGCCTACAAACTCGTTGGTCTGTACACGCATCGAGGTGAGGCATACTCCTCAGGGCAGGAGCTTGAGACGAAGAGCACCTCTTTACTAAAGACTGGCAAGGAGAGGATGTTGTGCAGCCTGAGCTCATCGCACGCGCTTGCTATGGTTGTGGAAGGCTCTACCCACACCAAGGCAGGCTTGTTCTCGACTATCTGCGAAAGCTTAGCCTCTTGGAGGAACTTGCGCTGCGCCTCCATCCTTTCTCTCTTCGCTCTGACGTTGGTTTGTCGAACATGGCGGACAACCAATACCCCTGCTCTCTCATCAACCAGCTTTCGTCCGCTTTTCGCCTGGCCTTTGCTCTCTCAAACGCGAATGATGCACCACTAAAGAGAAGGAACACGAGAGCACTCAAATCACTGGGGTTCATGACGCCTATGCGCCAAGGCAATCACAGATGTGGCCAGTCAGTTAGCCCAAACGTGGACCAGCCCGGCCTTGTTGCCTGTGTAGATCTCGTTGCGCTCCTCACTGAAGTGGAGAGCGGTGATGTTGTGCATGGCTCGTGCGCGCTCCCGCTCATGCCGTGTATCGTCGCCTCCTCCGATCTTGGCGAGGCACTTGCCGCTGATAACGTCGGAAATATTGATGGTCCCTGCATGACCGTTGCGACTCCATGTGTCAGACCGGATCCAGTCAAGCACAACCAGGCGAGGAAACCGACCTTCATCGAAAAAGCCGCCGCCACTGCAGAGAGAGACAATAAAGTCCTGTTGCCGAGTGATGTGAATGGCGCTGTTGAAATCATTGCCCCAGAGCTGGTGATCTTCGAACCTGCCACCGATTCGAGAGCCAAGGTCATTCACGAGCGGTCTCAACTATGGTGAGGTGTGCGCCTCCTTACTTGGTAATGAGTTTTCCATCCAGGTCCCAGGTGGACAGGAGACCTTGACGCAGGGTGATAAAAACGTTTCGTTCGTGCATGAAGATGAAGCCAGAGGGCTTGACAAACTCCAATTCCGTCGTGGTCTGCGCATAGACCTGCATGCCAACGAGAAAAGGAGTGAGCTCCGCACCCAAACGGGGAAGCTTGAGAAGGTGAGAATCGGTCGCATACATCAAATATGAGCAGTGGGACAGCTTCCTGCTTGATGAAGAGCTTGTGAGAAAACAGCTCCACAAATTCTATGGGGCAGTCTCCCTGCAGCGGGTGTTGGTATCGGCTGACTTCCTGAAGGAAGAGTTGCGTGTGATGAGCCCAGAGTGATCGGGGCATACGCAGATCAGGCGGCTGGGCCGTACCTGGCCCGAATCAGCGCTCAGCAACCGGAAGGTGAGGTGCGTCGCGGTCGGGTGAGACACCAGAAGCAACAGGCCAGAGCTGGCGAAAACAAGCAACATGAGACACAATATCGACACACGTGCAAGAAAGTGTCCGGAGGCACCTGATCTTGATTTCCTTCACGTCGTCGCCGGAGATACTGTACAAGAGTCCGTAATTCTTCATCTCCCATATTTTATAGGTGCTGTATGACGTTGAGCGGAAGGGGGAGGGGAAGCGATCAGCCTGACCGTAATATTAGAGCAAGAGGAGGACCCTGTCAAGTACTTGGTCTTAGCGGAGAAGGTGAGAACGTGATCTGTCCCACGCCACGATATGGAATGCAAGATCTGGTGAGCAACAACGAAACTTGCGCTCCGGAGGCACGTTGAGGAGAGCGTGTGTACCGTTGATTTCGTCGAACTCTATGAACCCAGGCCAGCTCAGCGCTTCACTTACAAAAGGTTCTGCGAGCGCGTTAGACATGGCCACCACGTTGGGAGGGATGGCCGACGCACCTAGCCATTCCGATAACCGATTGCGTTGGATGTAACTGCAGGCCAAAAACGATCAGTGATGATGAGCAACGAGCAAGATGGAAAGGAGACCACAGTGGAGAGTGGGAGAGTTGGAACATACGCGATGGGCAAAGACCGGCAGCGCAGAGAACTGTAGCCATCATCCTGGTGAACTGTGCGGACAGGTCCGACAAAGAGGTCCCAAAAGGGTAACCAAAAGAGAGGAAGCGAGTGGCGTACCAGAGATCATCACTAAGCTGTCATTTAGCGGGTTGTGGAAGATGGAGCGGACTACCTCGTCGGGCGAGGTGTTTAGGTTGTGCACAACAGCTGAGCGAGACCAGGAGGACCAAATATAAGCCAACCAAACCACCGGTACGAACACAAATGTTCAGAGGAGTGGTACCTGACTGGTGACTGTGAGCAAAGCAGGAACCGGATTTGGTGAGGATGAAGAGAAAGTGGGTCGTGCTGATGATTTCAATGATTTTCGAGGGGTCCTCGCTGGCGCGTGGGATGTTTATCTCTCGAACCAGCGAGAAGCCAGAGAACCGCTCACGTCGAAAATCGGGCCTGAAGGCAGAGCCAAACAGTCTCGATTCGAGTCTTCTGCAGACGTTGCGTTGGTGCTTGGCATCCAGACGTATCTCCTCTGGCCGCTTGGTTCGCTTTTGGCCCGTTACTCGTTTCTTCATCCTCTTTTGCTTTCCTCCTCGACCCAAGTTTATAATCTTGATTACGATCTGTAGATTAGTTGTGCATTCTCAAATGGAAGGAGGCAATCTCTATCCTCCCCGCCAAATCCCTACATCAGAGAAAGTGAGGGAAAGCAGTAAAGAAACATACCTCACAACGTCGTACCTCCGCTAGCCGTTACAACATACAAAGCAAAAATTAAAATGAAAAACATAACAAAATAACTTGAAAGTTCAATTTCTTTATAATTTTTTGACCTGATGGAGCGGAAGCGGAAGAGGGCCCCAGACGAAGTGGCAAAGGGCGAGGGGCTTGCCGTAAGGGACAAGCGGAAGCGACTGGACAAAGGTCAGGGCGCGAATCACAGAACAGTGGAGGTCGCAACTTCGTCATCATCTTCCAACACAAGCGGTCGCACCAACAGCCAAAGGCGAAAGAAAAAGAGATCCAATCGAGGTATGAGTGAGCACAACCGGCTTTTTTTTGCACTGCCATCATGACGTCGCGGTTGAGTTCCTTGCCTAGTGCGACACGATGTGCTGCAGAGCGTGTTCCCATCATGCCAGACGCTGCATCAATTCCTGCTCCGGTTCAAACACCAAGCGGGCGCCCGGCCCTTCCTTCTGCCTACCGACACGCTGGCCTACCGCAACCTCGTGACCAAGTTCGACTCTCTCGCTGTCCACCATCGCCAATGCAGTTGACTGACATCCACTTTATCAATCAATCATCCAATCAATGCACACAGAGCCGTAGTGGCGGTGCCTGCCAACGCTCCGCCGCTGCCGGTGGCGCCGTCCATGGAGTCGAAGTTCACTATTCAGGACATCGTGCTTCGGTAGGCGCGCTGGCGACTCGCTTGGCTTCTCAGCCGCCCACGTGATCGGATGCTGACTGCGCTCCAGGGTCATTCAAACGTTGTGTAGGTCCGAGACCCGGCATCTATTGGCCAAGGGCTATCGCAAGGTGGAACCGCCCACTCTGCCTGCCTGCCTGCCTGGTGCGTCTATTATCTGACCCCGATCTTTATTCTCTAGGGCCATGGGCTCATGAATGTGTGGGGCGTGGAGATCTACTATCCCAACATGATCGTCAACATCATCAAAACGCCCACCTGGTACCGACTCGTGCCGCCTCCTGCACACGATTGAGCTCTGACGCTTAAGAACCCGTTGGTCTATTTTCTCCCACAGGCAGGCACTCCTGTCGAGGATTGGCGACGAGCTTATGACGTACCTGTTGATGCACACGTTCGTGTTCCTGTCGCTGCCCCAGAACTGCTACATGCAGATCACCGGCCCGTCGCTGTGGATCTCCGGGTCGGGTTCGATGATGGAGGAAGGCAGCGAGCTCCAGCAACAGGAGCTGTGGTCACGCAAGGACCGCTACCTCACGCTACCCTCCTACGCCTCGCGCGCGCACCGCCGACGCAGGAAGAAGGAGCTCTTTGAGCTGCTCTCAGCTCACTGCAAGGTCGTCGTCCGACGACGACCGCACAAACGACGAAAGCTGAACCACGACGACGACGACCACCTTCACCGCCCCCAGCAGCAGAAGAAGCCAGAACCCCAAAGCCCACCCTGTGCCGCTCACGAGGTGGAGGGCGACCGAATCACGCTCCAAGAACAGAGCAAGGGGAAGAAGGAGACGGAGGAGGATAAAGGTGACAAGGGGAGGGAAGAGATGAGTCCAGCGGAGAAGAGGCAAGCAAAGATCAAGAAGCACAGGAAACGCGATCGGGTGAAGCGGAAGGAGAGGAAGAGGCTGGCCAAGGCGGAGCAGGAGGAGAGGCGACTGATGAGCGCGGCCGATAAGGGCGTCGAGCCAGCGGGGCAGACGAAGGGGAAAAAGAAGGAGAACAAAGGGAAGGCCCCACGGCTGAGCATGTGGCGCCGTCGCAAGGAGAAGCGAGCGGCAGCCCGTGCGGGGGAAGGTGCGACGAACGAACGCGAAGACGATGCGGTCCCGCTCCTCAGCTTCGCCTGTGATAGCGAGGACCCGGTGTCTGAAGCAGACGGCGACGATGTGATGGAGGTCGCAAACGATAGGAGGCAGAAGGCCGACGGGCCGGTAGAGGACCGCGACGCTGTTTTGGCGATGTGGCTCGACGATCCTCTCCTGAACGACGCATGGCTACGAGCGGAACGGGAGCATCTCGCTGCAATCGCAGAGCCGGCAGTCATCTCAGCAAGCGCAGACGAGACGACTGGTCACCGAGCCGCGCCGGACCCATCGCCCGTGGCCCCGACTGCACTCACTACCGACGTAGCGATCGGCTTTGAGACGGCTATGATCGCCGGGCAACAAAGCGAGCCTGCCAAGCCCGAGGAGGCAGTGCCAGCGGAAGACCAGCAACCGATTCAAGAGGCGACGCAGACGACGGCAAAGACCAAGACGAGGCAGAGAAGGAAGAAGAAGAAGAAGAAGAAGCCAAATAGGAGCAAGAAGGGGCCGACGGCGAAGCAAAAGGCCGACAGCGTGGAGGAGTCCTACGTGCCGCGTTCCCGCATCTTCTACGCCAACCCGTCCACGAGCTACTTTGGGCTTCCGCCAAAGCGTGCGTCGCCACTTTCTTACCTACTTGACGGAGGCCTCCACGCCAGCTCACAGGGGTAACCTTTTTTCGCCAAATTAACTGACGTGCTTTCGCTCGGGCTGCAGACACGCTGAACCGGATCAAGTGCACCAAGATGGGCGCCAGGCGGCTGCTGCGGGAGATGTTTGTGGACAAGGCCACCTATGATCCCGTGGCCTCGTCCGCCCTGCAGCCGCAGCTGAAGCGCTCCGACTCAGGACTCCTGCCGGTACCGCGTCTCGTGCTCTGTTCGGTCAACCTACTCTCACGCACTGTTCGTTGCGTGCTATGTGCATTTGTTTGCGCGTAGACGCACAAGCTCAGCAAGAAGGTGAAGAATGTTCGCCTCCCCAAGTCTCTCCACGGCTTGCTGCCCATGGCGATGCACATCATCCGCCGTAACGAGAAGACGAAGAAGACCAAGACCTACAGTCGCGCCCTGCATCGCTACTGCCCCATACCCAACCCCGCGGCAACGAGGACGGCCAAGGCCACGACACCCGCCCCCAAGCCCAAGCCCCGCAACAAGACGGGCCCGAGGGTCGGCGCTGTGACAATCCCCCAACATACCCATCTGCCCACACCGCAGCACGAGCCGTCTACTCCTCCTGTCTGGTATGACCGGCTCACCGTGTGGCGCTCTGGCACGAGCTTATCTTCGGTGGTGGTATGCCCGGTATGTGGCGCTTTGTGATGTTCGGTCGGACGACAGCTATATGCTGTACACGCAGGAGGGGCAGCGACTCACGGCCACGAGGCGAGACAGCAAGGCGGTGGCGCAGTTTGATCACCTTGCCTTCTTGTCCACGCAGCCGCCTGATCTCGATCTGTCAATCGACGATGACGACCAGCCACCAGCAGAGCAGCTGCCCTCGCCGCCAGATCGCAATCCATCACAGCCCGAACATGAGGCGGTCCAACCGCCCACGAAGGTCGAATCGCAGACGGCCACCGACAAAACAGGCCACGGGGTGCGTTCATTGACTTCGTTCAGCTGGCACAACGCCGATTGGTCACGCTCGCTGATACCAGTACCGGGTTTCCTGGGATTCCAGCGAACGAGCGAGGCCATCGCCAAGCTGCATCAGATCACGTCCTACAGCACCCTCTTCTCCACCTACTGCTGCAAGTACCGACAGGTGGCCTCGTTCGTGAAGGCTGTGCTCGCCTACCTGCTCCCGGCGGCCCTCTGGGGGTCCAAACACAACGTGGCCGTGCTGGCCAAGAGTACTGGCCCCATCCCCTCGTCGATGCCTACTCTCGACAGCTCTGGCTCACAGCGCGGCGTGGTGCATCAAAGGTGTGGACGAGTTTGTGCGGCTGCGGCGCTACGACCGCTACTCAGTCCATTCTGCCATGTGTGGGCTGCGGGTAAGCCCACCGAACACCGAACTCACCACGCCAGCTCACTCCAACTCCCCTGTTTTTCCCCCTCTCGTTGTTCAAACTCGACCAGTTGCGGGATATGACTTGGCTGCGAGGCCTGCGGCGCTGTTACGAGGACAAACAGCACATGGTGCAACGACTCATCAGCTGGGTCTACGCGCAGATCATCATCCCCCTACTGCGCATCCATTTCTACGTCACCGAGAGCGGCCAATACGGGTACGCGCTCCGCCGCCCCCAGGAGGAGTTGCCGGCATGTCTCGCCTGTGATCGATTGCTCACGCGACGCGACGCAGAAAACGAATCTTCTACTATCGAAAACCGGTGTGGGCGCACATCTATCGTCTCGCGATGGCCGAGTTCAGGCGGGCAGAGGTGTTCACGGAGGTGCCCTCGGTACGTGGCCTCTACCCTTGGGAGGTCAAAGGCTTGGTGGCAGCTGAAACTGCTTGGGGTGGTTTCCGTCTGGCGACCGCGGCAGGAGGAGGCCAAGCGCGTGCTGGTATCGACGGAGCGCCAGCTCGGCTTCTCGTTCATTCGATTCCTGCCTAAGAACGGCGGCGTGCGGCCCATCGTCAATCTCAAGCGCAAGCCCACCAAGTACGCCGCCATTTCCGTGCTCGACAACGAAGGTTCGTGTGCTCGCATTGCCGACGCTGCCTCTCCCCACTACCGCTCGTCTCAACCATTGATGGCTTACTTGCCCCGCAGAGACCAAAGGGCGCCCACCGAACCGAGCACCGTCCTACAAAGGTAAAGCGCGGCTCGGATTGCTTGGCTCTCCTTTCTGGTGGGACCGCAGGCGCTGAATTCTTTGGCGTGCAGTGACGGCGGCCTACGTGGCGGACAAAACGAACAAGAAGATCGAGTGGAGCATCAACACTATTCTCAGGACCACCTTCTACATCTTGCGACACGCCAAGGTAATTGGCACTTGTGCTTCATGATTTATTTACAAAAATGATTTTATTTCCATTTGTTAATTTTGGGTTCTACGTGCTCCCCGGCAGACCAACAAACCTGAAGTGTTGGGCGCTTCGGTGTTCAGCTACAACGACGTCTACGTTCGCCTGTCTACGTTCATCAACGAGCTCCGACAGGAGCGCAAGCGGAGAAGACTGCCGCGGCTCTACTTCGTGAGTATGGATATCAAGAGCTGCTTCAACAACATAAACCAGCACAAGGTTTACGAGGTGAGAGCAAGCTTCTCCCCCACGTGCAACACGTCCATGTGATTTCTGAAACAGTGGTCTACTGCGTGTGGGACAGGTTGTCGACAAATTGCTGCAGGACCAGGACGAGTACCTAGTCTACCGCGTCATCACTCACATGCCGGTCCCCACCCTCCGACGAATCGTCTCGCGAGCAGAGGCGCGGGTGATGCCCCTCGACGAGCTGCCGCAGGCCTACGCCTTTGCCCGCGACCTGGCCCAGCACCGGAAGGACTCCATCATCACTGACCAGGTGGTACACATCACCATGGACAAGACCGAGACCATGGAGCTGCTCAAGCAACACCTGTTCGATAACCTGGTGGTCGATCGTATGGACGGCTCTCCCAAGTTCTACCGTCAGACCAAGGTATCCAAATCCACCTCCCTCTCTCTCACTTCGTCGACAAGTTGGCTGAGTCGCGACAAAGGGCATCGCGCAAGGCTCGGTGCTCTCTACCCTGCTCTGCTCGCTTGTGTACGGTGATCTGGAGAACAGTTGCTTCAAGCACCTGTCCTGGGACAGTCGCTCCCTGCCCACCTTCTACACGTACGTCGGTCATTGCGTGTGCACAATGAGCTTGTGCGCAATACCCGCGGGATACGGCGATGGCTGATCGATCGCCCCTTGCCACTGCTGTTTTGTTTTCTGTTCTCGGTGGGGCGCCGCAGTCCTTCGCCGTCTACCACCCAATCCATCTCCATCTGCGCTACGCCGATGGAGGACCCATCGAAACCCAAGGGTGCCTCAACCAAAGCTCTGCTCCTTCCATTCCCATCTTCGTGCTGACTCCAACCAACACCACACACAGGAGTGTTGGTGCGGCTGATAGATGACTTCCTTTACATCACCACCAACGTCACGATGGCTAGGAGGTGCAATGCGCCTCGCTAACACGCTGCAAACGATAACGTAGGCGCTGACAGTGTCCCACCGCCACTCCTCTTTCCCAAGGTTCGTACTGGACATGCATAAGGGGTACCCGAGCCACGGTTGCACGGTCAACACGCTCAAGACGCAGCTCAACTTCGACATGAGCGTTGATGGCAAGCCGCTAAACAACGTTAACCGGCCGTCGAGCGCCAAGCGCCGCCCCGGTGGCAAGGAACCGCGCTCCGGTACCAACTCTGCATCACGGCCACGCTCTGCCTGCGCCTTCAAGAAATCTTCATATCACACATTGACACACGCGCACGCAGATCCGGTCTTGTCGTGGTGCGGTTTGCTCATCAATACCAGGACGTTGCAGATACGCGCCGACTACACGCGATACGAGGGCACATGTACGCTCCACCGACCACCATTCACCTCTCTTCGCTCGGTGACCTCACCTGCTTCTGACGACCGTGCGAGAGAGCAGATATCGCGGAACAGCTGACGAGCGGTGGCGGAGGGAGGAAGCTGTGGGTGGGGATCCTGCACGCGGTCAAGCCCAAGTGCCACCCGCTGCTGCTCGACTCACGCATCAACCAGCCCGACGGCGTCGCGCTCAACATCTACCAGGTATGCACTCACAGCTTTCTCCCCTCCTTTCGTTCCTAGCACATCTCTCACGCGTCTCGCGACGGGTGTGGCCCAACAAGGTGTTCTTGCTGTGTGCGATCAAGTTCTACTGCCAAGTGAAAGCCATGCCTCGTGGAGCGGACAAGAACCCTGCGTTCTTCCTGGGTACAACGACGCCGCACAACTACAAAAGACACAGGCAAGTGGTGATCACTGATCACTGTTTGTTCATTCGATCCAGGCGTGATCTTTGACGTGGTGCGGTACATGTGGATGCTCGCCAAATCGCGCACGTCATGCGGCATCGCCAAGCAGATGGACTGCCGGTTCTCCCTCTCGCGCCTGGAGGTCATGTGGTACGTCTACGCAGTTTTTTTAAAATTCATTCTTCCATTTTGGGTTTGTTTGCGGTGGCGTGATCCTTCTCTCTGTGACCTACTGTGCTCGTGGTGTTTCGTTTTGGTCAAGGCTCGGCTACAAGGCCTTCGCGACTGTGCTCAAGACCAAACAGACCCGCTGCTCCCTCCTGCTTCCGCCCCTTGCCGCAAAGGCCAAGCAGGCCTGGCGCGCGCTACGTCACAACAACAAGGTGTGTTGTTCTTGGTCGCCTAAACAAGCCTCCCTTTGCTTACACACAGACGCGCGTGCACAGGCCAAGCAGCGACTTTGCTACGCAAGCGATCCCCACAATTCTGAAGTCTTCACCCTCATTCGCTACTAGTGCGCCCACGATTTTCGCACGCACGTGCTAGTGAAAAGGTAAGGAAAACAACGGGAAAACGAAAATGCAGAAATTCAAGAGAAAAGCGGCCGAAAAAGCTCTCGGGAACTTGGCAGCTCGACCCCTGGTGGCCCTGACCCCGAGCGAGGTGCGGATTGGAATCCCCACCAAAGGTAAGGTAAGCCGCAAGGCGAGCAGAGTGCAGAAACAAGCTTGATATTGGTAAAGCAGCAGAGAAAGAAGAGGAGAAGAGGAGAGACAAGTGCACTCGGCAGAATAGAACGAAAGACCAAAACAAAGGAAGCAACCGAGTAGAGAAGACGAAGAAGTAAGAGTTCGAGCCAGGTCAGACTGCCGACTTACGTTAAATGTTCGGGGCACGAGACCGAGAGTCGCCCGCCGCGAGGCGCAAGCGAGAGAAGGAGGAGCTGACGGCGAGGACCGCCCAGCTGCTGCACCACATCGAGGACCACCTCACCCAGGCCCATCCCATACGACGGCGCCACACACACAGGAAGTCCGACGGCACTGTGGACGTGACAGTTCTCCGGGACAGCGTGGCGAGCGCGGGTCGCGGCAGCGGCATCGGCATGAGCACACACGACAACAACAAGGGGAAGGAAAAGATGGTGATAAACAAGAGCGGGAGCAACATCTCCCGAAGCGATGGCCGTTCGGTGAGCATGGACTCCATGACGCAGTCGAATGAAAGCGTCACCACTACTTCGACGGCGGTATGTCACGTGGGCGAGATGATCGAGTGCGTGGAGCAGCTCAACCTGCTGTGGGATAGGGTGGTGATCTTTGGCGGCAAGGAGGAGATTCAGGACACCTTCCTCTCCCTGCCAGTCATCGAGATACTTCTCCGCCTCCTCAAACGACATCCCCAATCAGGTAGGCCCCACCTTTTACTTTACTTCAACTTCTTGAGTTCGGAGCCTAACGCTGTGCGAAACTTGACAAGCGGCCTTGCATGCTCGGTGCGCACAGTTCCTGGCTCCTCTGGTTACCGAAAACATGGACGCCAAGATAAGGTGCGTCTGGTCTGCTGCGTCCTACGTGATATCTGCGCAACCTAACTCATCTTCACCAACACGCACACACACACACACACACACACACACACACACACACACCATGCTTTAGGGTGGAGAGAGCCAAGGGAGTGCGGGTGTTCGGCCTGGCGTATCAGCAATTCGGCCCGTGGGCGCGCGGCCCGCCCAACGCCCCGCCGGTGCTGGGCCTCGAGAGCGGCGGCCAGCCTACGATCCTCGCCGAAGGAATGGTGCAAGCAGTGGCGACCACGGCCGGCGGCTGGGCGGCCGACGGCGGCGAGATCGAGAAGGCCACCGCCGAGTCCGAGACCAAGGACGCGTCCAGCGTGCGCGAGATTCGCGTCATGCTCGAGAAGCACGCCGCATTCGACACCATCCTCAACCTGTTCTTTGCCCTCACCAAGTCCATCGCCACCTGCGCTTCCCAGTACCCCGACGAGGTAGGCCTCCCGCCAGCTTTGCCCTACGCCTACCGATGAGTCCACATTTAATAACACGAGCGTGTGTGTAGGAGCATTACCTGCAGAGACTGAAGCGGAAGGTGAACAAGGTGCTCTACCGACCACAGCTGGTCGAACGCCGCTTGCTGTTCCTCAACCGGCACATCCTGGGTTACAACCTGCTGTGGGGCGGGCTCAATGACGAGTACGACAAGATGCGCAAGGAGTTCTCCTACCTCCACTTCGTGTCCCTCCCCACGGGACACGTCGAGCCCACTGCCCACGACTCAGCGCTGCCGCAGCTCATGCGTAGCTACGAGGAGGGCCTACGCGCCGACCAGGCCGCCCTCTATCACAGCGACCTAACCGCATCGGGGACGCCCCTTCGGCACACGGAGGGCGGGAGCGGCATCGGAAGCGGCATCGGGACCTCCTCAGGTGGTGGGCTCAAGACCAGCCAGGCCAAGCGAGAGCAGGCGGAGCGCGAAAAGAAGAACAAACTTATTCGGCACGTACGTTTCCGTAGTCCCCTTGCAGCACGCACGCCGTGTGCCTGACGCTGGACGGGCCTTTCGTGTATGTGTGGCGGTCGACAGAAAACAACGGAGATGGTCAAGGCAGAGATCCGCGAGCAGAAGCTGGAGCAGGTGCTGTGTCACGTCCATCTCATGGAGATCAAGATCGACAAGTTGCCTCCCGACGTCGATGCAGATGGATTCCCCATCCGAGCCCGCAATCCCTTCGTTGTCATCCAGCAGTGGCGGTGGAAAGAAGCCCCGGGACGGTACGCTGAGCTCGCCTCACCTCGCCACTCCAGCCCCTCTAAGCGACACACACCACACACGCACACACAAACAGAAATCAGCCAGCGTTGTGGAAGAGCACGATCGCAAGGCAGGAACAGTCGCCGGTGTGGGACCTGCGGCCGCTGGGCAACAAGGAGAGCGGCTACGTGCTCACCCCGCGTCAGGGCACGGGCCACAAGATACGCCGCGCGATGTCGGGCTTCGTCTATCGGCGCAACCCGCTGGCCAAGGCCATCTCCCACTTTCAGCTGTGGAAGAAGAAGCGAAAGGCCGTCAAGAAGAAGAAGAAGGCCGAGGCCTTCAGCACGACGCGCGCGGTCGGCGTGGCCGACGATCAGGTTTCGCTGAGCGCCAGTGGCGGCCGCAAGCACCGCAGGACGCACAAGCACGCGCCTCATGAATGCACAGAGTGTGACGACGACGCAGAACATCACCACCACAAGCCCAAGCACCTGCCCAAGCGGGTCAAGCACTACGTCAAGGAGCACCACCAGAAGCACGTCGAGGAACCGCGCGATACGGCCATCACCTCTGTCGTGCGCGACATGCACAACCGGTTCCGCGCGCGCTTCTTCCCGCCGCTCAAGGTCTCGGTCTACGACTGGGTCGCGGTCGATCAGCAGGAGTTCCTGGGCCGCGTGGAGATCGACCCCGCGGTCGTGTACCTGCTCGAGCAGGAGGTGATCGCCGGGCGCAAGCGTGCGGCAACGTCGGGCGTGACAACGGAGGGTTTGGCACGCGCCAATGCCAGGGACGTGGCGCGCGAGAACGCGCGGCTAAGCAACCGGGGCAGGCGCGGGAGCTTCCTGCGCGAGATGATCGACACCGACGTGGAGAGCGACGAAGACGAGGAGCAGGAGTTTGGCGACGTCGACTTTGGCGAGGAGGTCGCCGCCGGCGAGAAAGCGAAGGAGGAAAAGAACGAAGACGACAACACCAACCACGACGACCCCGACCAGTATCGAGGAGAGGAGGTGAGGGAGACCGAAAGGGAGGAGGAGGAGGAAGCCCGTGAGGAGGACGTGAACGAGAAGTACGAGGAGCGGGAGGAGGACCGGAACAGGGAGGAGAGGGACAGGGACGAGGAGGAGGCCCAGAGACGCAACGAGAGGGCGAGGCGGCAGGAGCGTGCCAGCATTCGACGCGCGGCGGGCTCGCCCGAGGAGCTCGAGCGAGTAAATTCCGCCGACGCGGTCACGAGGGAACCGCACGCGGGCGACCGACAAGACCGCGGCCTCGACGATCAACAGCGAGAGCAGCAGCAGCCGCCGCAGCAACCGCAGGCGCCTACAGCCGACAACGCGAAGGAGAGCAATGCCGACGCGCAGGTGGAGGAGGTGAAGGAGGCGCGCAAGCAACAGAAGCAGGAGATGGAGCGCGAGAGGCGGGAACGCAAGGAGACGGAGAAGCGCGAGCGCGAGCAGAGGAAGAGGGAGGAGCACGAGAAGAAGAAGCGCGAGGAGCAGGCCAAGAGGCGCGCGCGGAAGCTGAGCAAGGCGGGCCTGCAGGTGGAAGACGCGACAGTCGAGAAGCAGGAGGAGGAGCACAAGGGCATCACCGTGGTGCTCCCGCTCTACCCGGGCGAGGAGGAGCGCAACACGCCAGGCCTGGAGCGGCACCACGGGGGGCTCTCCGGCCACATCAGCATCACCCTCACCGTCACACCGCCGCACTGGGCCGCCGACTGCGCTACCATCTCCGACCAACCCGTGCCAAAGTAGGCCAGGATTTGGGAAGCGTAAATATTTATAAATATTTAATTTACTATGCCACGTCGGTTTTTTAAACGGAGTTCGGACCTAATTTGGCGTTTCTTGTCTGGCTCGGGTTTTTTATTTTTTTGTTTCTTTTATCTATTTATTCGTTGAGAATCGCTGCGGGAAGGATGAAGTTGCTGCTGGTGCTTGTAGGGCTCATCGCGGTGCTGTTGGGTGCCGTGGTGTTCCATGACGGCGCACCCTCTTCGCCTAGCGATTTTGTGGCCACTCCAGCTGCCGACGGAGCCCAACAGACCCGATCCTACGTGCGAACGGTGGAACGTGTACCCATTCACAGCGAGCACTATGAGGCCTGGCTCTACTTGCCCCTTGCCGCGCAGGCTTCCAAGCCCCCGGTCATCGTAATGGGTCCTGGACTGGTACCTCAATCTCTTTCCAGTAATTCATTTAATGTTGTTTTTTGCAAAATACTTAAATCACAGCAAATTCATTTGTAATTGATCTGTTTTTGTGCACAGGCGGCCCAGAAGGATTTCAAGGGGATCACAGCCTACGCTGAACGCTTCGTGGCCGAAGGGTGGGCGGTGTTCCTCTTCGACTACCGAAACTTTGGCCGCAGCGACGGCTGGTCGCGTAACCTCGTCGACCCCATCCGCCACGTACAGGACTACCACGCTGCCATCGTCCACCTCGTCAACACCGGTACGCTCCACAACCAACACACACACACACACACACACACCCGCGCGCTCGTTGTGTCTGAGGTGTCCTATGCGTGTATGTGTGTGGTCATCTGTCGGCTCCGTGCAGACCTCACAGAGAAGGTGGACGTCACGCGCATGGCTCTCTGGGGTTCCTCCTTCAGCGGCGGCCACGTGCTGGTGACGGCCTCCGAGTTCGAGGCCGCGACCAAGGCCTATCCCCTCAGTGCGCCTCCCCTCCCATCCCGCACTCTTCACTCGTTCTTGAGACAGTAGCTGATGCTTTGCTCTCTGCGTCTCGCGTGCGTGCGGCCATAGACTACATTCTCAACCAGAGGCCAGAGGTGGTGAACAGGACGCGGCCTCAGCTCAAGGCCGTCTTTGCCCAGGTGCCCCACTTGGACCCGTATGCGGTCATCCCCACGCTCGACGTCCTCCAAGTCTCTCGAGTGCGCCCTCCACCCCAACCCCCCCCCCACCTACCCGATTGTTCGCCCAGAGGCCATGTGGACTCACCTGATATCTCTCTCTCTCTCTCTCTCTCTCAAGGGCTTCGCTCTGGCGATTGCCGACTGGATCGGCTCGTGGTTTGGCCTCAACGTCTACGTCAAGATCTACGGCTCGCCCGATGAGGTGGCCATTATGAAGTACCTCGCCCCCTTCCGGGTGTCCCGTTCGAGCGCCCCTCCTACTCACTCTACTCTCTCGCCCCAAGCACGCCTGAGGCTGTCGAGTACGGTCGTTTGGTGCCCGAGAAGCCCGTTGGTGGATGGGCCAATAGGGTATGCGCGCCCTACACCCATGAGCGTGACTTGCCCGGCTTTGTCTGATAGGCGATGTTTGTTTTGCGAATCGTTGGGACGGGGCACATGTAGGCGCCTGCGAGGTCGATCCTGTACATCTCCCGCTACAGGCCGCTCGACTACGTGTCGTCCATCACGACGCCCACGCTGGTCATCGCTGCCACGCAAGACACGCTGTGCCCCATCTCCGCCGTCAACGAGGCCGAGAAGCTGATCAAGAACGGAAAGGTAGGCCTCTTCTTTATCCTCAGCATGTGTAGTTTGGTCTTATCTCCGTTGTACTTGATCAGGTCCTCAAGTATGATGTGGGCCACTTCGACTTTTACGAGGGGAAGCCACACTTTGAGGAGACGCTCGATCAGCAGATCCGATTCTTCCACAAGCACCTCTAATCCTCTCCTCCATCCTCTTTGACTTCTAGTTTCCTACTACTTTTGGTGAGGCCCACCGTGCGGTGCCTGGCCTCCATTTTTTGCACAAACATCAAGACTCCTGTTCCTCCACCGGTAAGCGCCGGACAGCACTTTGTGCCCACATTCCACACTAATGGCGGGAATGTCTGGCACGCTTTGCTTTCCCTTGTCTCGTCTGCGAAATGCAAAGAAGAATGCGGACCAATGCCCTACGGATTCCTGGCATTCCACACAACGTTCGTGCTTCTTACTTCTTCGCACCGAGACTGCAAGGTGTACTGCCAGCACAAGAAGGAGGCAAGTAATCGTTGCAGCGTGCATCTCTGCGCAACGCGTTTCTAATTTCTGAACGCTCTTCATTCTCGATTCAATTTAGTTTTTTAACATCAGAGATTGGACGCGCAATGGCACTGTCTGAGCAAGATCGCGAGCTGTTCTACAAGATCCTCACGCCACTTCACTTCTATGCAAATTTCAAGCTCAGCCTCTTCCCCCACTACCACACACTGGAAGACTTCAAGCAGTGTCCTGTGACAGATCGTATGACGATTCGCAACAAGATTCTCGAGGATCCTACCCTAATCGACCAATTCATTCAAGATAACCCAGAGAGCTTCAATCAAGATGAACTCGATATTGTTCGCTCACCCACAACACATTGCTGCTGCAGTGACCTAACCCACACCTGCAGCTTCGTGCGTGGCGACAGTATCAGATCAAAGATAAATTCATCCTGGAACGGCATCTCAAGAAGGGCTCCATCTTCATCGCAGGCGACCCGCAGCTGGTCTACCTCGTGTCAGGCATCACCAGCCCCCTCTCCGAGATGATTTTTGCTGAGATGCTACCCCTCATCCTTGAGACCGTGATCATGCCCTTCAAGGGAAAGATAGTGTATGCTCACCTAGGCCTTTTATTATTAATTGCTTCTCGATGGCCTCACTGGGCGACGGTGGCTGATGAGGTACCTCGTCAGGTACGATGGGCTGCTGAGTCACACGCCCATCCAGATCGGTAGCACCTTGGCCAAGTCGTGGGCCAAGTCGTACCTCGCCGCCAAGCAAAGCAAAAAGGTGCAAACGCCAGGCGTCCAACATTATCTCGTTGCGGTTGAGAGAAACGCGTGGGTGGCTAACGCGTTGGCGCCAACTTATCTGGCCCACGGGGACAGGTGATAACGACCTTTGGCGAGCTGAAAGGCAAAGAAGAGGAGAAGCCTGCGAGGAAGCGAAAACGCGAGAATGAGGAGCCCAAGGTGCCCTTTGAGATGAAGAAGGAGCTCGAGGAGTTCACTCGAAAGGCCAAGCGAGTCAAGGACGAGGCTCAGCCGGGGAGGGAGAGCTCGGCTGCAAGCGTGCTCCTGAACGCTGCCCAGATGATGAAGCGCATCGTCGATGGCGGCCCCAACCTCAAGAGGGCAGTCACCAGCGTACGAAAATCTCTCGAGCTGCTCGACAACGAACTCAAAGGCACCTTAGATGAGAAAGATGATTAAAGTGTGGGGGGGGGGCTCAGCCAAGAGGTGAGAACAACATGATGTACACAACAAGAGAAAGAATACAAAAGCAAAAATACAAAAAGCACGAACGAACATCTCTGGGCCAGAGATCAGCACACCAGACGTCTATCACGTTGCACATGCACGCATGACTTGGTTACAGGGCAGTCACGACGCTGAAGGAACACAGGTGTAACGGGTAATCAGCCATAACTTTAACCACCGCAATCCCCCGGTGGTCTCCCGGCTAGGCCAACGACGCTTCCCGCATTCCAGAATCTTTCCTTCCTTGCTAATGGGCGGAAAGACACCGGGCCGGAATTGTGGTTGCGTTTCAGTTCTGTGCCTCTTCCGCCGGCCAACGGCAACGCCAACATCACCGCGCGGTCGCTCGTTCGCCACAAGGCCACCGAGTGTGCCATTTGGCACAACGACGTACCTGGCTTTAATGCAACGAAAGCAGGAGAGGATGGAGCGCGATGCAGGCAGAGCGACGACCTACGATGGCGGTGGCAGCGCGAGACACGCAGTCCCAGATAATGATGCTGACGATGAGCAAGACGATCAACACGGCAAGACGAAAGCGTCGAGGAAGCCAAAGGCCGAAGGGAAAGAGTCACCTGATGAGAGGCTGGCGACACCCTATAGTGGCACTGCACTGGGCCGCAAGGAAGCTGTGCCGTACATCAAACGATGGTACGTATTGGTAGCCTGTGGTGCCCGTGTTTCTTTTTAAAAAACCTGATGACTGATCCAAAATCAAATCAACACAACACAAACCAACGCTTCAACGTACTTGCCTTCTTCGGCATCGTTAAAATCTTTGTCAAGTTTGTGGATGCAGTATCTTTAATACGGCAGCAGTGCCACTAAATCTTTACTATTTCGTGAGCAAGAACACATAACTTAAGCTTCCTCCACTTTCACACGCAGTCCCCGTGACAACAAAGCATAAATTACAGATACAGAACAACCGTTCTCATCGCCTGGTCGCTACGGGCCCTTTAACCCAGTATGGAAGGTCAGGAACTAGAATTTCAGTTGTTTGTTTTTGTCCCCCCAGAACTTCCGGCGGTTGTATGTGATATATGATCACCAATAGGCTGTAACAGCACCCTCCTGACCCCAAGCGACTTCTGCTCATCATGTGTTTGACAGGTTGCGCGACCATGTCGTGGAGCGTGCCGAAGGTTCGCTGCTCAAGCGGGAGCTGTTTGAGGCCTACCTCCTCTTCTGCATGAACAGCAACCTCAACCCTACCAACGACGCCACCTTTGGCCGGATGGTGAATGCTGTCTTCCCCAACGTGCAACAGCGGCGTCTCCGACGCGACTCGCACGTTAAGAAGTGGCACTACTGCGGGATTGCCTATCGCGAAGACGTCCCGTCCACCCAACCAATCTCCCCAACGCCAACCGACCAATCGGCCTCAACCACCACTACTCCCTCCTGCGACCCTTCCACTTTCCCGCCTTCACGCACCCCGTTTCCTGGCCCGCCCGCCACCGCAGTGTCGGCCTTCTCCTCTGCGTCAGAACTTCATCCACTGCTGTTCTCCGACTCGAATCCTTCTCATCACCATGGCTATCCCACCTCGTACCTCTCGTTAGTGGGTCAATCACACACGCCTGTCCAGCTATATCCTCACCTTCCTGAGCCTCCGCCACCTCCGTTTCATGCCTACGTTACTCCCCCGCCATACTTCTCTCTGCCGCGACGAGCGCCTCTCTTGGGCGAAGCCGCACTCTCCTCTTTTCACTATCCACCTCTAGCCCTTTTGCCGTCGCTTCCCCAGCACAACGGCGCCCCGCGCTTCGAGTATCAACTCTCACGAGCCTACTCACATTCCTACTCCCCCACGACCGAGGGGAGTGGGCCGGGTCGCGGGAAGGCCAGCGGCGCGGTAGCGGACGGGCTGGGACTCAGAGGCGGTGCCCCGTTCAGACAGCTGAGCGTGCGGTTAAGCGATGTTGACAACTCGCTGCCGTTTCTGGCACAGCTTCAGTTCTACGCCGACATGCACCGCCACGAGATGTGGGGCTTCGAGTACGAACGCTAATCTCTTGTGCAGACTCTCGTCTGACACCCTCCCCCTTTCTCCTTCAGGCCGTTGAACCCGCTTTGCACAAAGCCCGATGCTCTCCGCTACCTCTTCACCACTGAGGAGGGCCACAAAGAGCGATCGCCGCTCTCACTGTGCACCCGCTATGCCCTTTGTGCTGGTACCCGCATGAAGCTGCCCCACATGTTCGGTCACTGACCTTCGCGGCATCCGATGATGACGACATCTTTCTCCTCTGTGGTGGCGCAGGGGCTCTGTTTTCGGGAGACGTTACTCAGGCCAAGGAGCACTTTGCCGCCGCTCGGTACTCTCCCTGCTGCTCTGCCCTATCTCTCCTCCACTGATGTGAGCACTTGGTTTGACAAGGGAGCATTTGGGCTACGTGTTCGATACCAGCAACTACGACGTGGCCTGCGTACTCTGCTACATCACCTTCAGCTCCTGTTTCTTTGCGCAGGTGCCCTTACCGCCGCCCAGCCGTTGTGTGGTCTCTTCCCTCTAACTGTGTCTGACACACGGACTCGCAGAGCGAGCAGGAGGGGAAGGAGTTATCGCAGTACTACTGGACGTTGAGCATGAAGATCTGTGAGAACATAGGGGCGCAGAACGACGATCTCTACTTCTTGCTGGTCAAGTATTCGGCCATCTTCTTGCATAGGATAGCAGAGGAAGCGCCTCTGTTGCAGGTACACCTACTTCTTTTGGCTGGCTCGTGCGGTGAAGCTGATCGCTTGTCCGTTTTCATGAGCAGCAGGCAACATCGTTTCCTCGCTGGCACAAGCCTTGGACGCGGGGAAAGTTCTTCATCGAGCAGTACAAGAAGGGCAGGTTCGTGACGGCGACCCTCGAGTACGTGGTCGAGAGCCTCAAGCAGCTCGTCGTCCTGCTCCTCCACCCACCGCAGTGTACGCCATCTCTACTCTCCGAGTCCCCTATATCTCTTCGTGTCCTATAGGTGTGTTGGTGATTCAAGTGCCTGCCACGAACGGGAAAACGGTTTTGCCTTACCTTTTGCAGCACCGCGTGCTTATTTGAGCAATGACGAGTAGTTTGATTGTAGGAGGTCAATTCTCATGTTTGCAATGACACATGAATGCACACAGCGCGGGAAGCGTGGTGGACGTTACGAGAAGCGTGCTCGTGGCGAGAGGGCGGCATCGCCGCGCTGGAACAGCATAAGGCGCCTCGACACATGCTCGCGTTCATGAGGGCCTTCGTGTCCTTCTGCCGCGCCGTCTGCAACCTCCGGCTTGACCTGGCTGACGACACACGACAGGCTGCCTCCGATTTTCTGCTCCTCCTCAGCCGCTGCAACCGCGGTACCCGCACGCAACCCTATTTGGTAGATGGCAACTAAGGTCTCACGTTTTCTTTCCGGAAACGCCCGTGTAGGGGTGGTGGGCTGTGTGTTCTCGGAGTTGTGGTGGACGGGCCCCTGTCCGGCCGCCCTGGTGGAAATGGTGGTGTTCCTGCAGCGACAACGCAGGCAGGAGCTGGTCGATCTCGCGCTGGCCCTGCTGGACCTGGTGAAGGGCGATCTGCACTGGGCTGCCCAGATGCACGGCCAGCTGACCGCTGCCCTCGCCGCCCAAACCTCAACTGCGGAAGCCGGAGGGAAAGTGAGGCTCATCAAGCAGGAGAAGACGCATAGAAGCGACACCGAGGAAGACGGTCAGCGAGAGGAGCCAGGCAGCCAGTACCCCTACACGAAGCACGAGGTTCATGACGATGCGTTTTCAGAAGACCCAGCCCGCGTGTGACGGATGTCTCGGCCCAAGAAGAAAAAAAGAGAAAACAAAAACACGAAAAAACAGAAAACACAAGATGGAGGTGCGACGAAACGCGCTTCTCGCATGTGTTGTCCTTGCTGTATGTTTTGTTGGAGCAGCCCATGGTCTGGTGAGGGGGGATCTAGTGAAGACGAGCACCAGAGCACGATACGGCGCGGTAATTCCAGTAGCCCAAGATTTGAGAAAATCAAATCTTACCAATGAACGTGGCACTTGCAGGTTGAGACGTCGTGGACGGGCCTGACAGCCAAATACAGCCCTCGCTATCGCTACGAAAAGGCGAGTTTGCTGCCCAACCCACAGCAAGACATCAAAGCACACGAGTTCTTCAAACTGTACGTCACGTACTAAAGAGGGACGCTTCATGTATTCTGCACGCTCATCGTTCAACGTTTACATACGACAAGGTCGTTCTCTTTTGTGGATGGCAAGTTCACCACGCCGTGGATTACGGTGTGGGACGCGAAGCAAAACATCTACCTCAACTACATCGAGTTCGTGTTCAAGTACTCGGGCGACGAGATAATCGACGTCGACTATCACGTGGACTGTACGCATTGCTGCACACACAGCTCCACAGCTGCTCTTCTCTCTGTTGGTCGTGTGCATTGACGGTGTGCTTGTTACTCCCCCTGATCTCTCCGACCGCAACAGACAACAACGACCCAGAGCACGGAGGGAAGATCCTGTCGAATCTTTTACTCAAAGTACAACTCGATGGCGCTCTAATGTTAATGCTCGTGCTTATACTCGTGCTCGTGGCTTGCCTCCAGTTCGCTTGGGACGAGCAGAGCCTGGAGGACGTGGATGCGATGCTGGCGTTCATGCTGTGCGGTGGATTCATCACGACCATGGTCGTGCTCCTCTACGTTGTGTTCGATGCGCAGGGCACCACCCAACTTCAGTACGGCTCGGCCCTCATCACTCGTGCTGCGCTGTGAACCTTACCGTTTGAATTGTGCCGTAATCCTCAACAGGAGGTTCAGCGATTTGATCAGCAGCGAGGAGGAGGCTCGTCCCGCTTCCTCTTCACTTCCATACGTGGACACCGGCTACGAACACTCACCCAAGCGACGGGTCGCCGGCGGCGGCCCTGGGAGCAATCGATCGTCGACAACCTCGTACGTGGAGTACGACAACGCGCGAGGTCCGATGTCCATGTTGGAGGGCGCGGGCGGGGTTGCGGGCGGCTACGCCACGTCTTGGGCGGAGAGCAGCGCACAGCCGCCGTCAGAGGAAGAGGAGGTAATCCCCATGGAGGCGTTCCCTGCCGACGACGAGGCGAGCGAGGGCATTCGGCGAGGAGGCCCCCACTATGCGGGAGACGAAGCGAGCGAGCAGATCGTCATGGCCGACGACTTTGTGAGCATCGGCGCGAGCCAGCTGCCTGCGGGGCCAGCGCCGGCCGGCGCGCCCACCTATCTCCAGCAGCCCATCGTGCGAAGGAAGGGACAGACCGCCGATGACGCCTCTTCGTCCAGCAAGGACGACTAGGCGAATTGGCATTTGAAGCGAACTTTATTAGGCGAACAAGGGGGTGGTTCGTGGGAGCGACTGCAGTCTTGCTCTGCTGCATTTGCGTGCAACTAAACACTTGGCAAGCGAAGGCATGGGTCTCGTCTACTCCACCGAGCCGGCTGTCGCGTCGTCTCCGGCGCCGCGCGACGGGGGACCGACCAAGGGAACGGATGCGACGTTTAAGGTGGACGACCTGCTGCGCTTTACCACCCGGCAGGTTGTGTTTGACGAAGACGCCCCGCCGGTGGTGCGGGAGGAGCTGGCGGGCGTCGAGGGGGCTTTCCTGCTTCACAACGTGCTCACCCCAGCCGAGTGCCAACAGTACATCGACATATCCACCTCCATGGGCTACGAAGTACGTGGCTTCTCACCTCTCAATTTGTTCCTTGGATTATGTTCATATTGCGATTGTTTAATCTCGTTGTGATATTGAGGCTGTATTGATTTATTTTATCAACACAAATAAGTATTGCATTTTAACGTTCTACAACAGCCTTCGCCGTTGACGGTGTTGGGAGGCGACTTCAAGACGAGTCAACGCAACGATAGGACGAAGCAAATCAGGGACAGCTGGCGGGTGCTGTGGGATGCGCACGCGTTGGACTGCGAGGTTATGAACAAGCGCGTAGTTGATCATCTCCCCCAGCAGGTTACAATATTTGGTACGCCCATTGCCCCTACCACTTTATCATCAGTGATCGTGCTCACGTGCGTCTGGTGTAGGAGAAGAAGAGTGGAACCTGAAGCGAGAGGCTCCTGTGAACGAGAGGTGGCGCTTCAACAAGTATGATAATGGCCAAAAGTTTGGGCCTCACTTTGATGCCGGCTTCACCCGCAATATCAGTGAGGTACGCCCATGCCGCTACTCAAAACGCTGGTCATCTTCAAGTCACTTACATGCGGGCACACACCCCATCTCGTACAACACAGCAAACGTTGTTGACGTTCATCGTGTACCTTAACGATGGCTTCGAGGGGGGAGAAACGGTCTTCTTCCCGGGTGGCATCACGCGCGCCCACCCGCCACGGAGGGAGGAGGTGCGCGTCGTTCCCAGGACCGGGATGGCCCTCGTGTTCTTTCAAGCCGGACAGCTCAACCACCGACACGAAGGAGCTCCTCACACCTCCGAGGGCCAGCAAAAGTACATACTCCGATCGGACATCACCTATCAACGCGCCAAGCTGCTGTAGGGCTCTTCCTGTTCTGTTTTGTTTGTACAAACGACGTTAAAAAATTTGCGAAACGTTTGTGTTACGCTGGTGACACCAATCAACCACAAGAAGGAAGCATCTTGCATCATAACAGTCGGCCTCAAGATGGATGAGGGAACCAAGTCAACAGTGCAGAAGATTCCACTTCTCTCGGTGAAGGCGGGGCCTACCGAGGCGGACCAATGGATTAAGCGATTGAAGGAGGAATACACGGCTCTTATCAAATACGTGCAGATCAACAAGGAGGCCGACAACGACTGGTTCACTCTCGAGGCGGCCAACAAAATGGGCACGCGATGGAAGGGCAAGTGCTGGTATATTCACAATTATCTCAAGTACTCCTTCGATCTTCAATTTGAGATCCCCGTCGGCTACCCGCAGACCCCCATCGAGCTCCAGCTGCCTGAACTCGAAGGCAAGACGCCCAAGATGTATCGCGGCGGCAAGATCTGTCTCACCATCCACTTCAAGCCGCTGTGGGCCCGCAACGTGCCTCATTTTGGAATCGCCCACGCGCTCGCCCTTGGTCTGGGCCCTTGGCTCGCTGCTGAGATACCCGACCTCGCCTCCAAGGGTCTCATCGAACCTGAGACCAAGTAAGCTTACTCTTTTTCAGAATGCAATTTCTTCTTCCCTCTCCTTTGTGGTGCGTGGGCACGTTCGCCACGAGACACAGGGTGCCCTTGTGGCGATCCTGCCACAGCTCTCTTCTGGAACAGCTTGTGGATCCAGCGCTCGAAGAACGCTGTTCCACCAACCACTGACAGAATGTCAGCTCAGCGAGAGAGGCGAGGAGGAGGAAGCACAGGGCGCTGCACATCATGGTGTGTGCCGAGGCTTGCAGCATGTGATCAGCGTGTGGTTGTGCAAGGGGAAAGCAGGCAGAACCGTGATCTAGGCGTGTCGTAGGGCACACTCACAGCTAACACGTATCTGTTGATAAGAGGTGGAATTGCCCCTCCGCCCTGCAATGCCAAAACACTTGCGACTGTACATTGTGGAGACATCATTGTGGGGACTGAATTCATGGTGAATCTTGCTCTGGCTAGTGCACGGTTGACAGTTCCCTCTTGGGGCAGTTTTAAAAGCGAGGACACTCTTTTCATCAATCAACGAACCATCCACTCAATACCTCACGATGACTGACAGTAACCTCTTCGCTCTGATGCTTCTGCTTCTGGCACTAGCCATGCCCTGTGCTCTGGCCGAGTCTAGTACACACGACCAGCCCACTTTCTTTCAGAGTTTCGCCAGCTTTCTGATGAACACACACCAGAGCCCATGACGTTCGTCACGGCCAGGTGTGCTGCGGGTCCCTTGCCTCTGCTGCCCATCGACAAGAATAACGTCGCTCAGCGCATCTTCTCCGCCGACGACGTGAGGTACCTCAAATCCATCTGCCTCCGCATTGTTGTGACGTCTCATCAATTAATGGAAACTGGTACGGGGCAGGATCGGAAAGCACAACACGGCCACTCCGGGAATGGCCATCTCGGAGGACGTCTCCATTGGCTCCAACAACGAGTTTGTGGTCACTTTCTTGGGCAAGCATTCTGTGGTGGGCGATTACAACTCGTTTTCCTGTGTGAGCCTTGTAAAAGGTGCTCCCTTCTGAAAGGAACATTGTGAAGGTCTGGCGCGCCACACCGTGAGAAAGGTCGGAGTGAACCTGATAATTGCGTGGTTATGCAGACAACGAGGTTGGCAGCTTCAACTACCTGGAGTCGGCACAACTTGATAAAGGCGGCAAGATCGGATCGAACAACAACCTCACCATCATCGGTTTTGGCAAGGATTGCGTGGCCGGTATTCTTCCCATATGCATCAGACTAGGAGCTGGAGATGAAGTATTGACGAACATCTTAATTGTGAACGACTAGGCAACGGCAACATGTTCACGATTGTGTCCATGTCCACGGGCAATAGCTGGGGCAACAACAACGTTGTCACCAACATCACTGCCATTGGAGTGAACAACAAGTTTGGTGCAGACCCCCTCTACCCCAGCACAAAACGACCTTGGCACTCATTTTGTTAACTTGGTTGACAACATCCACACAACGATTATCTCCTCCCACGTTCATTTGGACAACAACAACGTCCTTACTGGCGTTGTCATCATGGACGGAGTCGAGATTGGTACAATTCACTATGCTCCCGCAGTAGCGCACCACCTGACACGGCGCCTCACACCACTCACTTTAAACTCACAGGATCGTTCAACCAAGTGGAATCGGGGACGGTGATTGGGCCTCATGTCGTCATTGGCGACCATGTGAAGATCGGGCAGCTGGTGAGGATTGGCGAGGGCGCCATCGTACGATGCTCCCGACTCCTCGTGGTCACGCTTCGCTATTCTTACTTTCTTTTACATCATTCGCGACGGTCTCAGATCGAGGATTGTGCCGTGATTGCCGCCAACAGCGTGATCGCCCCTGGCAAGCGCGTGAGTGGCTGCTGCGATCATTGAGTGGCTCTTCTGCCATCTCACGCCATCTCACACCACAGACTCAACATGCACCCGTACCCAACGGTGATGGCGAGCCTATAAAACGTGATTTTCAACAAATTTTGGACTAAACTAGTAGGTAGGACTTGGTGTTATGCCGTGAGAGCGGCGAAGGGCGGCATTGTGACCATCTTGACATGGCCTGCCCTTGCGGTGATCCACAGGCTCTCTTCTAGAACGGCTTGTTGTGGATCCAGCGCTCGAAGAACGCTGCCCACCAACCGAGAGAATGTCAGCTCAGCGAGAGGGGGGGAAGGAGATGAAGCACAGGGCGCGCTTGTACCGTAGGCCTGCGGCGGGGCATACCAGGGCACCATGTGACCCGCTGTGAACGCGCGTGATGCGTGGTGTGGTGAGTAGTGCATTGCAGACGAGGGACAAAAGCACGTGGAATGGGGGAGCCTTCTGGTTTTTACCTCCTTTGATGGTGAGGAAGCTGATGCCTTCGTATTCTATGACGCTACCGGCAGTTTGGCCATCGTACACCCAGTTGCTGACATCATCACGATCGTGTGAGCCAACCCCGGATTGGGTATCGAGGGAGGAAGGGAGGGAGAGACGCCGAACCTCCAGTCCCGCTTGACGGGCCTCTTGAGGCACGAGATCCACCTCTGGGTGCCGATGAAGGGTACCGCCGAGTCGGCGTCACCGCTGAAGACCAGCACCTTCCAGTTGGTCTCGGTGGCGAACTTCTTGTAGAGGTCGTTGGTGTAGAGCAGCTCGGCGGTGCGCGAGTAGTGAATGTTTCCGATCTGTAAAGGGCCCGTTAGGCGCCGCCATCGTACACACGCACGAGGGGCGTGTGGAAATGCGAACCATGGCCCACTTGGTGGGGCGGACGCCGAGCGCGGCTTGCACGGAGGGCTGGTTGAGGTAGGGGACCAGGTAGTTCTCCAGACAGGGATTGAATGGCATCGAAGCGAGGAACGAGCCCACCGAGGAACGCCTGTTGCGCACATCACCACCACGCCCGCATTTTCAATGTCTCCACTCTCTCTCTCTCTCTCTCTGTGTGTGTGTGTGTGTGTGTGTGTGTGTGTGTGTGTGTGTGTGTGTGTGTGTGTGTGGTGATACCTGTCCCAGCGGTTGATGTACTGGGCCCAGTCGATGTCGCTCTGCTGCTGCGGACAGGTCGGGGCCAGCACGTTGTAGAACTGACCGAGAAGAGACGCACAAGTGGGGGAGGGAACGCGCTTTAATGAGCAAAGCTCCTCCCACTCGGGAAAGACGGAGAAGGAGTGCCGGTGTGATGACAGCGAGTGAGTGGATGAGGGAGAGCAGAGGAGGTGGATGTGCGTACATCGATGTTGGTGGGCAGGTAGGTCTGCGCCTTCTTCGCCGCAAGCCGGCAAGCATCCGAGGGGTGGGTGAACGGCGAATTCGTGCAGTTGGTCAGGAAATCGCTCTGTGTGTACACGCATCGATGTCAGTCGTGGCAGCGGCCGAGGTGGTGCGCGGGAAGAGGGGGAAGCGGATGGCTACCCAGCCGCACACGGTGAAGCACTCGACGTAGGCCTTTTGAGGGAGCAATCCGTGCGTGTACCTGGGCGCCCGCAACCATTCAGACGATGCAAGAGCAATCAGCGACAGGCTCCTTGTGCATCGACGTGTGAGAGGGCTTGCCCGTACATGAACGTGAGGAACGCATACTCATCGACGTTGAAGTACCAATCTACGCGAGTACGAAGGCGGTGAGTGCAGTATGTAAATATAAAAAACAAAGCGCTATCAAAAACTAATTGTTCGTTAAAAAATAAAATAAATATGAAAGCAGCGCACGGACCGGATTCGACTCCGGGATTGCCAACAGCGATTCCCTTGATGTTGATCCGGTCCTCAGGGCGCTTGAGCTTGTTGCCCTCCAGCACCAGGTTGGCCATCTCGGGCACGTAGTGCCCGCTGTTACTCGAGGAGATGAGGCGCGAGGAGCGAGCGCGCGAGCGATTGGGTCAGCGTGCTGTGTGCGGTACCCGTAAGACTCGCCCGTGACGTAGAAGTCGTTCTTCTTGAACTGAGGGAACAGCTGGAACCAGCCCTCCAAGAACTTGTAGTTGTCCGATGCTGTCGACGAGCGGTGAGCAGTCATCATCATCATCATCATCATCATCATCATCATCATCATCATCATCATCATCATCATCATCATCATCAACCTCACTACCACCACCGCTAACAGCAGCAACAAGCGAGTGAGGGCGTGGTCACCGGTCCTAGAGTCGTTGGTGTAGTAGTCGGCAGGGTCATCCGAGAACGAGAAGCCTACGCCAGCCGGGGCTGCGACAGGTGGTCAAGAGAAATGCCGGTGAGTAACCGGCATGGGTCCGTGCGTGTGCGTGCGTGCATGTGTGCGTAGCGGTGCCTTCAATGTAGATGATGTTGGAGAAGTTGTTCCACGAGTAGGGGTTGAGCGAGAGGGTTTTGCCGTCGGCGTTGGGACGGAAGGGCCCGTTTTCGGTCAGCATGCCCATCAGCGACGACGCGCCGGGTCCTGGTCCAGGCAAAAGGCTAGGTGAGGGAAGGGGAGGGGGCGTGCGAGCTGAAGGGCAGAAAGGGGTGGGGAGCGGCGCGAACCTCCGTTGAGCCACACGAGGAGCGGGTCCTGGGCGGGGTTCCTTTGGGACTCCACAAACCAGTAGAACAACTTGCGGTTCTTCACGGCGTCTACCGTAACGTAGCCAGCATACTGGTCGAAGTTGATGGCCTCGTTCTATTTTTTGTGAATAAAACATTATTTGTTATTGTTATTGTTGGAAAAAAAAAACGTTGCAGGAGCAATGGTACCAGGCCCGGAAGGCGCTCGATCTTATTGACGCGGTCAGCAGTGGGGACAATCGCAGCCTGCGCTACCGCTACCGCCGCTACCACCACAAAAAGGCACACAATCGTGCGCCGGAGGCAAGCCATCGTTTTCGATCTTTTACGAAAGAGCGAAGAAGGAAATGACAATCATTTTGTGTCGACAGTTTTAGTGCGTTGTTGTGTTGTGTACAGTCACCTTATGCTCGAAACGCGTTGTCATCAGCATCGCTTGATGAGGAAGATAGGGATCCGCACGCGTGGATCGACGCGCCCAAAGGCCATGTGGTAGGTGATGACCAACAGGTACGTCTGATGGAACGTGGCCGTGTTGAACAGCGACTCGCCCAGCACGTCGCCCCAGCGCACCGGATAGGTGAGCTCCACCCCGCGCAGCATCTCGCCCGCGTCTACCTGCACGTGGTAGATTCGCTTCTCGCCCAGCCTACGGCCCATCTCGGGGTACCTGCCGCCGTTGCTGGTCTGCGCTCCGGTTCGCCTGTTGGCTCCCGGCTCGCCCGCGAGGCTGTTGCGGCGGCGCTGCATGAAGGCCGCGGGGTCTGCCGGTCCACCTGCACCACCCAGGCTCGATCGCCTGATGACGTCATTGGTCTGCGAAGGTGTCGAAGACGAAGACGACGCCGACGATGGTGTCCTGTCCTCTCCGCCGGCGATGGAGTTGCGTCGTCGCCCCGGGAGAGGAGGCGCCGCGCTTGTGGTAGGGCCGCTGCTGCCGAGGCTGCCTCTTCGACGGCCAGCCCACGCGGGCCTCTCCTCGACCTCGGGGCTCGTCTCGAGGCTCAAGCTCTCGCTCAGGCGCTCGTCCTCGTCTTCGACGCCCTCGTCCTCGCCTTCTTCGTGCAGCTCCATATCCTCGCCCTCCTCCTCTTCGCCCTCCTGGTTCCCGCCGACTCCATGGTAGTGCTCCTGCTCCTGATCCTCCTCCGTATGCTGCTGCGACTCTTCGACATCGCCGTCGGGCCGGAAGAGGGCCTGCCCGCCCTGCTGGGCGACTAGCTGCCATCGGCCCACGCCGCCGGCGCCACGCTTGACGACCTCACGGCACACCTGCGACTCCCCGAGGATCTCGAGCACGGTGACGGAGACCGCGTGGACTCTCGACCTGGAGCACCGGTTGTCGATGTTGCAGGTGATGGTGATCGACTCCTCGTCGAGGTAGAAGAACGTCTTGTCGAGATGGGCTTCAAACCGAGCCCGCCGGTCGGCCTTCATCAGGAATCGCTTCTCCACCACTTCATGGGCCGGCGCTGTCCATCATCACTCACAATGTCAGCTCCCGCTGCCCACTTTGCAACACGCAGAAGGCTTGGTGGAGAGGGAGAGCGCGTACAGCCTGCGACGCGTTCGACGCGAGTCTTGAGCTTGCGGTCCATGCGCTTGCTGTTGTGGAGAAGGATGGAGTGCTTCATGGACATGACGTTGCTGTGCGGGAAGGGCAGCCCCAGGACCACGCAGGCGTAGTACTCGACCCGGAAGTAGCTGTTCGACTTGGGCATCATCCGGAGGAAGGTTGGCGGCAACCTCTGGTCCAACAAGCTCTTCTTCGGGAACGCGAAGTTGATAGGGTACCTGCACAACAATCAGAGTCCTTCAGTTTCCTTCCGCTAGAGTGATGCGAGTCGTGAACTCGTGACACACATCTAGAGTGCAGTGCAAATGGTGTTGTACCGGTAGGTTCCGCGATAGAGGACAAGAGTATTGCGCTTGCGTTCCTTCCAGGGAGTGTCACCCAGAATGTTGACATAGAAGCCGAGGACTGGGCGCTTGGACTTGCGCACGGCCTGTGGTGGAAAAAACGAACAGGAGTTAAAATTGCTGGAGTCACGTCGTGCTTGTGAAGCTGGCCTACAAGGCGTACATTGCGAGCGGCGTCGTAGGCGCGGAAGGCTTCTTCGCCATACACCATTAGGTACAGACCATGGGTGACCACCTTCTCCGAGCGCACGTTGATGGTGACCTGTTGGATAGTAAAATCAGTGATCCTCGTACACGTACCTAATTGGAGTGCAGTTGTCATACCTCGCCGGTTATGTACTGATCGGGCTCGCTGGCCTCCTGGCACTCAAAGACGGAGCTGTTGAGGTTGAGGAAGAGCTCGTTGTCCGTGCCACCCAGCAGCTTTCTGATCTTCTTCTTGCCCTTGCTCTTCTTCTGCTTCACGACGAAGGTGAGCTTGTACCGCTCTCTCCATGTCAGCTGGCCGTTGCCCCACGTCCGCCGCTTGGCCTTATACGGGTTATGCTCCAAGTGGTGCTTCTCCTTCGAATACTGCCCACGCGTCGCCCAATCCCGTGAGTTGCGATATAGCCTTATTTGGTCAAGACCTCGACGTATGTGCAAGTGCCACTACGTACGTAGTAGAGGTCACGCCAGAGGTACTCATCCTCGGACACCTCCTTGAGCAGCGTGCATGTCTTGCCCACGTTCAAGAGGTCCATCGGCTGCAGGAACGTGAAGATACGATAGAGCACCTGGAATAGCCAGAAGAAATGATAGGACATGTCAGCAGACAGTGCGTTTGGGGGATGGTGGTTGCAGCAATGGCTACCTCTCGAGGCAGGTGAGTGAGTAAGAGAAGCATGTAGTAGTCGGCATCGCCGTAGACGATGTGCTGCAGCTGCTCCTCGCGAGCGTCGTCCACCTTCTCTTTGCCCTTGGCTTCTGCTGAGGCCGCTAACTCCAACAAGTTGTTTCCCGATGCGTTGGGCGTCTCCGGCCGCGCCTCCATCTGTATCTCGTTCTCGAACGCCTCGGCTACGGGACCCATCGCCTTCAGCATGTCACGTTCGACGCGGGCCTGTTTCACCTCCTCCATGTTCTGCAGCTCAAAGGCCTTGCCCTCGCGCTCGAGCGACTCGCAGCTACCATCGGTGCCGCCTCGACTAAGACCGAGGAACTCGGCCGAGGTGTCGTTGTTGCCTGATTCGTCGCTATTGACGGTGGCGCTGGCATGATGTTCCTCGTGGGCATTCCCTTCCTTCTTCTTGCTTGAAAATAACTTCTTTTTCGTTTTCCTCTTGATGGAGGACGAGAGCGAGCGCATCATCATGACTCTTTCCTATCCGAACTCCTCTTCTTGTTGCTGTTCACTGCTCCCCTTTCTCAAGCTGGACACCCTGTGCGCCGCTCAAATTTATGCGGTGTTAACTGGTCTGGTGGTGAGTGGTGGTGTAGTGTTCAATGTTGCAAGTTGCGAGAGCTGATGGAAGGTGAGAAGGACACCAGGTCGCGGGGTCCTGCACACGCCGAGCTCGCCACAGAGTTGCAGAGGTGCACATGAAATTCGTCCGCCTAAATGCGAGAAATTTCGGACGGAATGCCACGAGTTCAAGATAAAACTGGAGCCCTTTTCAGAAAGGAGGATATCTCTCCTCGTTGGTCGGTTCACATGTTCGTAGTGGGGGTCTGATCATCCGCTCTTTGGCTCTGTCCACGTGCTTTAACTGTTAAAACTAGTGTTTTTTTGCGTCGTGTCTGTCTTGATTCTCGGCGCTAGCGTGCTAAAAAACGCCGCTAATGGGCCAACCGTTCACGAGACAGGGCCCTGTCCGCCCCTCCTCCGTTTGCGTGAGGATGATCCGAAGGACAAGGGCAACTCCTCCTCCTCCTCCTCACGAGAGGGATGGGAGGCGTGGAGATGGGCGTTGGACGAAAGCGGCGAGAGTGGGCGAGGGAGTAGGGGCGACGGGCGTGGCCGCTTTCCACTGAAGAGGATGGCGGCCAGGGGGTTGGGGTGGGCAGGGGGCGTAGGGAGAAGCGGGGGCGGGGGCGGCTTATCCGCGTGCAAGACGCGGTGCCAGCGGGACGCGGGTAGGAGGTGCGAAGGCGGGGCGCGCATGAGGAAGCACTCCTCGCACCACCATTCTCCCCGAGCCGACGACGATGGCGTGGAGATGATTGACGGGGGCGGCCGGTAGTGGTAGACGGGTCCGCGAAGGGACCGACGACCGCAGCGGGAACACGCGCGGGACGAAGGATGGAGACTCGATGCGCTATCGTGGTGACTTATAGCCCACCACGCGCCCCATTCGGCGCCTGGACGTCGACACACACACAGTCAAGCCCACTGTTAAGGTGGGTCAATGGATTGGAAGAAGAGAAGGAGGAGCCATGTACTCTTTTGGAAGGCTGTTGCCACCGACTCGGGGACGAGCATGCTGCACTCCGCCACATCCGACGCTCTGATGGACTCGCACAAGGCGCGCAGCTGCACGGGGGAATGAGAAGAGGAAGTGGCGCAGAGGGGTTCAAGTTGCTCACCTGGCCGCTGGTCATGGAGTTGGGATGGTCCGCTCGCAGGTCGGTCTTGGTGGCGAGGAGGAGGATGGGCAAGTCTGCTCCATAGAGCTGGCGAAAGAGCGTCGTGATCTAGATGGGCAAGCAATGAGAGGCCACTTCAGTCATTGCGCCACGATACCGCGCGCAAGAGGGAGAGTCAGCTACCCGCCGCACGTGGTAGAGCTGCGTGACGTAGTCCTCGATGACGGAGAAACAGATGAGGCCCACGTTTGGCCTTTTCGCACGTGCACACAAGATTCTCAGTGACACAAACAAGGCTCCGTTGGCGAGGTGCAGGTGGCTACCGTGACGAGACATGAGACGCGTGGCTCTCCTCTCCGTCGACGTTCGAACACACTACCCAGGGCTGCCTCACCACTTGTTCCGCTACGCCTCGCCCTCCTGCACGTCGACGACGCGGTCGCCCAATGAGACGCGCTAACAACGCACGGGACACACCAACTACCTTCGGTAAGTATAACGGGCTCCACGTCTACGTGCAGCTCTGTCTTCTGGCCCTTTCCCACATCGATGCTCACCGGCCGTGCAGGTTCTGTCCAGCACATCCTCGCCATCAGGCTGATGCGGGAGCATGTTGTGTGTGTGTGTGTGTGTGTGTGTGTGTGTGTGTGTGTACGGAAGGAGCGGATGGCGCGGGCTTCCTCACGGCTGAGCTGGGCGGTAGCGTGGGTAGGGCCGATGTACGCTCTCACCCACCCGGCGCAAGCGCGCTTGCCCATCCCCAAGAGCACTCGCTGTCCAGCGTCTTCTTCTGCGCTCGTCTGCCATCCAGGACCAATGACCTATGGCTCAGCGGACCGAACGACCTACACAGGGCGGTACGCCATGCACGTGACGCTGGAGGAGGCAGTACGATGATTGCCCGAATGCGGAGCGGCAGCGCAGGATCGCGCAGGAAGCCCTCCTCGGTCGCCGTTGCCCAGCCTGCTCGGCAGGTAGACAAGACGTCTCAGTCATCGCACACGACAAGAGGCCGGGAGACACGGAGGGAGGTACCGACGGTGTGCGCGTGCAGCTGGCCATAGAGGAGGGCGAGCGGTTGGGTGGGTAGGGGTCCCAGCAAGGCGCGGCGCGACAAGTAGAGGAGGCGCCGCGGCTGCGGCAGGAAGCCTTTGGCAGCGTTCTCAGCGCTCACGGGCCCTACGGGCCACAAGCGGGCGGCTCCGGCAGCGCTGCTGAAGAAGGCCGTCCACAGGACAGGGTCGAGGCAGAGACGCCGCAGGTACCGTGAGGTGGCAGCCAGGTGGACGAGGTCCGCCGGCGTGAGGAGCGGGGCCACGCCCCAACTGATAACTTCTTCTGGTAGTCCTTCAAACCCAACGCCCATGGCGCAGGTGCTCGAATGTTTCTGTTGGGGGACTCCCCAGTTATTTTTTTTTTTAATTTCTTTTTATTCCGTTTTGATTTTATTTTTCATGGCGTGTGAAGGTCTTTGGTGCAGGTAGGTTGCTCGTACTAACAAAACTGGGGTTCCGTACACGGTGATCTCCTTGTGTGTAGGTACCTTGTGATAGAGGGGGGAGAGAGAGAGAATCTTACAGACGTGGCCTGCCGGTCGAGCTGGAGGAAGGCGAGGAAGATAAGGAACGTTCTGATTCAGAGTAGTAGACCCGAACGCCGGGCATGAACGAACGCGGCGCAGATGGCGTTTCGTCGTATTGGATCGAGTGCTTGCCCTTGTCTTCTTCCTCGGAGGACAGGTCTGTTGGCGAGAGACAGTGCGGGTCAGGCTTCGGAACAACGAGTACGAGCCACACGCAAAACGTGAACGTAGCGCGTACCACCGTAGCTGTTGTTCCAACAACAGAAGGCGCGACGTATGAGGCCGGTGTACTTGTTGCGCACCTTCTTGGTGAACACGCAGAAGAGCAGAAAATTGGCGAATCCTTGCGCCGAGTCGCCGATTCCCTACAACGCCGTATAGAAAAACCAACAACCAACCCAGACCGGTCAGTCGAGGCACAGCACACGCAAAAGGAAGGAGAAGTATACCTGAAGGACAACCATCCAATAGATGTCCATGCGAATCCAGCCCGCGCTGACCAGCAGGAAGCGAGTAGTGCCCCAGATGCGGACCAAGATGAACACCAGCGGCACCAGCTGCAAGAAAGTGAATACACGTAAATAAGAATAGAATAGAAAGAGAAAGAGAAAGAGAAAGAGAAAGAGAAAGAGAAAGAGAAAGAGAAAGAGAAAGAGAAAGAGAAAGAGAAAGAGAAAGAGAAAGAGAAAGAGAATAGAATAAAGAGAAAGAGAAAGAGAAAGAGAATAGAATAAAGAGAAAGAAAGGGATACGTAGCGCACCATCAGCTTTTTGTCGATTTGGTTGATGACCTTGCGCACGTTCTTACTCGGCAGCAGTCCCTGTGCACAACGAACAGGAAAGCAGGCGAACGCGAGTTGAGCGAAGTGACAACTGAGATGGACCTAGGTGCTGGATATAATCAGACGTACAGCGTCCACTCGTCGGTGCAGGCGCCAGAGGGTCAGCGCGTACAGCAAGAACGTCTTGCGTATGTGTAAGTGGAGTAGGAGTGAGCGTGGTTCGAACGAACGGCCTTTCAAAGCTCAGAGAACACAAGTATACGTACAACGATATAGGAGGTGATCTCCTCGGCCTTGCCCACCAAGAAGGACCAGAAGAGAGGGTAGTCCACCTTGTCCGAAATCCAGCACCAGCCCACCGCTCGCGAGAAGTCATCCGCGCCTGTCGTGCAAGAAGAACAAACTGTGAGCACGCAACACATGATGGAGTAAATGCCTGATGGAAGTCGAGCCAACAACTCACCTAGGGCTCGAAAGGAGAGCGCGATGATGAGGATGACGATGGGCAGGCCCCAGCTGACGATATGATACAGGTACTGAAAGTTGCGCTTCTTGGTGCTCCTCAGCATCGAGAGGTAGAGATGCGTGCCTGGTGGCCAGCGACGGAATGAAGTCGATGGTGAGAACACATCGCAGCGCGCGATGTCGCGGAACGGCCAAAATGAGCTTAAGGCCGGCACCTATCGAAACGGTCCATAGGAAGGAGGCTATCGAAGAGGTGGACGTAAAGGCGCTCTGGATGGTGCACACCACCCCTCCCTCTCTGTAGAACACGCCGAACATGTTTCCTGCGTAGGGTACGCCGGTGATGAGTCACAATTACATTTTTTAAACACCAACTTTTACGCGTTATTTGGGTGTAAAATTGTAATTAGTGGATTTTAAATTAAAATAAATAAGTGGTTTAGGGAAGAATAAGGAACAGAGATTTTGGAGGTTCTACCTGAAGCGGTGATGAGATCAGCGAAGGAAAGGCAGACGAGCATGAACCGTGGGGTGGTGCGTAGATCGCGCCAGAGAGAGTAGGAAAGGAAGATGAAGAGGGACCCCATGATGGAGAGCGAACATGATGTTATCACGCAACCATCAAGCAGCTTTGTCTGCCAATCGCTCCATTGAAAGGCGTCGACGCCACGATTAGAGGCGCCGTCCATTCCAAAGGCTGACCGCAATCTTCACGTTTGATGAAAAGGTTGAGGCTCGCCCAGAGCAACGATGAGGGAGGATTTTTTGACCGCTCTTCGTCTCCCAGAGTGCTCGTCTCTTTCTTTCTTCCCTTCGAAGGTGCAAGACGTCAGAGGTGTTCGAGTTGGTGGTTCCTTTCCTTTGGGCCTTTCTTTCTTCGCACCGCGCAATCCCCATTTATCGGTGTTGAATGTTACACATGTTGCTATCGTTTGCGCACACATACCTGGAAATCCAAGATACCTTGAAGATCAGGGCGAAGTGTGAGGATTGGCGGCTTGGGTGGTGAGTGGTTACGTAAGAGAGTGAGCCCCTGCGAAGCTTTAATGTCGTGTGTAGAGCCGCTGTAAAATCAGCCATAACAATAACTTTACAGCTGCACCACCACGCAGTGTTGGCCCCGCATTCTCCCGTTCGCTCACTGCTCGGCGATCTCGCCGAGGTCGCCGGCGCCGCCACCGACGGCGGCAGCGGGGGCAGCCGAGGAGTCACCAGTCAGGGCATCGACCGCACCGGCCTCCTCTCGTGGGATGCCGCACTTGCGGCAGGCGGTGCGGCTAGCAAAGTTGAGGTCAGCGCACTTGGCGCAGAGCCAGTCGCCCGACTTGACGCCAACACGTGGTTGATTGGTCTGGAACGGCGTCTGGCAGCTACGGCACGCCGTGCGCGACGCAAAGTTGAGCTCGTTGCACTTGAGGCAGTACCAGTCGCCAGGCTTGGCGTGCGACGAGCCGCCGCCAAAGTGAGGCCCGCCCGGGTGGTGATGGTGGTGGTGGGGAAGGCCGAAGAAACCGGGGAAGCCGTGGCCCATGCCGCCGATGGCGCCCATCGGGTTGATGCCCATGTTGCCGAAGAACTGGTGAGGTGCAGGACGCGGGTGAGGCGAGTTGCACTTGCGGCACATGAGACGCGAGGCAAAGTTGAGCTCGTTGCAGTTGCGGCACAGCCAATCGCCCGGTCGTGCGTTGGAGTGGTCCGGATGGGGCGTCTGACACTTGCGGCACACCGATCTAGATGCGAAGTTTAGGTCGCGGCAGCTCGGACAGTACCAATCCCCTGGCTTGGTCGGATGCGGCTGGTGCTGGTGCTGGTGCTGGTGCTGCATGGAGATGCGCGATTGAACGGAAGAGACAGATTAAAATTAGAACGAATTTGATGCGATATGGAGAGATAATGGAAAAGAAAACAAATAGCCGGCACACCAACCCCCTCCTCGCCCCCAGGAGCCGCCCCGCCGCCGTTCCCCAACATCACGCCCTCGTCTCCACCTCCTCCGCCACCGATCGCGCCGCCCGATTTGGGAGAAGAGCACTTCCGGCATATGGACCTGGAAGCGAAGTTCATGTCACCGCAGTTAGGGCAATCCCAGTCTCCTTCCCTTCGCTGCATCTCTTCTTCGAAGCCGTAATCGAATAGCGGTGTTGTCCGTTTCAAGCCTGTTCTCGTTGAGACCTTCGTGTCGACGTTTCTAACCTGGCAAAATTGTGGAATGTGATGTGCCTTCTTCCCAGGATTTATGTGTATATTTTTATTTATTCCATGAACAGAGCTGGCAACTGATGTTGGGCGCTGGTGAAGAAGGGGAAGGGGACTTGGGGTCGCCACCCACCACGACAAAAAAACCTAAGCGTAAGGGTTCCAGGCGGGAAAAGGATAGGTCGGCCCTCACGCCTGCAGGTGGCACCGACGCACTGATACAGCCGCATGGACCACCCGCCCACAACGACCAAGATCATGACAAGACAGATGAGACAAAGGTAAGGAAGGACAAGAAAGCTACTGCACATAAGAGACAGAAGAGCAAGGGGGGAGGCAGCAACATCTGCAGCGGCACCCCGTCGCCAGCGGTCACGCCCGTACAATCTAGTGCCGCTTCAACACCACCTGCCGCCACGCTACACGTTTCGCGAAGGGAGAAACTGGTGGAGGAGCTGCTCTCTTCGGAGCGTGCTCATGTTCATAATCTGAACGCCTTTCTACATGACTACGTGATCCCCATACGCGACAAGAAGATCCTTTCCGCAGAGGAGCTGCAAGGCATCCTGTGCAACCTGGAGCTCATCCGAAGGTGGAACGTCGAGTTCCTCAACCAACTTGAGAGCGCACTCGATGACGAGCGCGGCTTCGGCGAGCTCTTCCTTGAAATGGTGCTGCGCCACTCTGCCCTCCCTGCGCTGCTCTTGCCTTGTGCCCACTCCCCTTCTCTCATGCATGTGAACGTTGTGTTGCTTGTCCACAGTTGCCGATGCTGAGGCAGCTCTACGCTCAGTACAACGAGAACTATGCTCAGGCCATGGACCACTACGAGAAGTGCAAGAGACATAAGGAGTTCGCCGCTTTTATTGAGGTGCACGTTCTTCCCACTCCGCTACATTCTGTGCTCAGTACAAATTCAGTCAGCCTGAACCGAGCATCCATCGGTCACCGTCGGTTGTTGATCAACAGAGCGTGAGCGCCAAACATGTGGTGAAGCCGCCAGCGGGAGAGGAGTTCAACGTCGTGCCCTCTCCCTCGAAAAACTTCCTCAGCTTTCTCTATCTGCCCATACAGCGTATCCTGGCCTACTATTCACTACTAAAGGTATTGGGCTGTTCGTTGCTCAACAACTTCATCACCACCACCGCTGATCACGCTCAGCTTCTTTCGTGCAATAATCACAGGACTTGGTCTGCGAGACTCCGCAGGACCATCCAGAGTACGACGCCCTGCATGCCGGTACCGCTCTCACTCATCAACCCCACCGAGCCATTGCGCAGAGGGAGGTGTTGAAGCCAATGGGTCGTGTCTCTTCCTTTGTGTCACATCCAGCTCTGCAGCAGGTGAATGCCGCCGTAGATCACGCGGATAAGCTGGCCAATCAACGCAAGAACATTGACAAAGTCATCTCCATACAGAGCCAACTTATTGGCGACGTACGTTTGTTTGTCTTAAGAGATGTTCTGTGCTGGTCGCTTGATGTCTGATCGTCTCTCCCTCTCTCCCCCAGTACAACACGTCGCTGGCCCAGCCCCATCGACGGTTCGTCTATCAAGGAGACGTCTTCTCACTCGTCGGGAGAGCCCAGAAAGAGCGACGTCTGTTCCTGTTCAACGACGTACTCTTGTGCACAAAGAAAAAGCACAAGAACAACCTCAAGGTTGACTTCCTCGAGCCATTGGAGATGCTTCGGGTTGAAGAACCAGAGGACCTAAAAGGTAGCCTCCTCCCCATCAATCATCTTGTCGCGTACGTGCATCTAATCCTTAACCTGCGAACTCTCTGTTCGTCACGTATGTCACCGCCCAGACCGATACACATTTCGATTGGTCGCCGCAGCCAAGGAGTACACGCTATGGTCCACGGACAAGGCCTATTGGGTGCAGCTCATCGCCACTTCAATACAGTCCATCAAGGCCTCGCGCCCGTCGTTGCCCTTCCTTGCGGATATAGAGCAGAGGAGCAAGGCGAGCGAAGGGTCAAAGGAGCGAGAAAAGTACGCGCTCGCGCTCGCCGCTCCGTATTGAACGCACCACATGGTTGACGATTCATTTCATGAACAACGGCGCAGGGAAGCGAAGGGAGGCGAGGAGGCCGAAGGCGAAGATGGCCAGCAGTCCCGGCTCTCCTCGGCCTTGTCTTCCTGTTCGGACGAGGACACCCTACGGGAGAGGCTCATCCAGCGCATCATCGGGTGGAGCAAGATGGAGGACGACAGCGCCCTGGTCAACGAAGTTCGCCAGTTTGGGGCGAAGCTGGCGAGGATGGCCACCACTACCGGCGCCCCGGCCACCAAGGGATAGATAGCGTAGGAATGGTGGAGAGCAACAACGTTGTACAATTTTGTTTACAGTCTCCGCGCGCACGGCAATTTGGCGTGCCGACAAGGCTCCGGAGCTGACGGGAGATAGGTGGAGCTGGGAAAGAACCCTTGTACGATACGACTTGAGATGGAGCAGGTGGCCACAGTTTCGGGCCAAGATGGCGGCGTGGGGCTATCGTACGTTGTGGGGGCAGGGGCCGTGGCCTACGGTATTTACTACCTCTTGGCGCTGGTGTCGCGCATAGAACTGTGGCACGACAAAGATCACCCAGGCACGACTGCACTCCTTCGCCGGTGCACGCTCCTCAAGGGCAACTACTGGCCCTCCCCCTGGATCTTTTCTGGCCATCTCGATGTATTCTTCCTCATTCATTTCCTTATTCGATTATTATGTTTAATATAAACAATATTAACACTTATTTATTTTCTGAAAGGAAGTTTTCTTGTTTTTGACGTCAGTTTCAAACTAGCACTAATAATTCATTTCGACTCATTTACAGGCTCTGGTGATGATGAAGCTGCGGCCGACGTACGACCCACGATACCGGAGGTAGGTCTGAGTGTGACACACGGATGATCACCGACTGCTCCGATAGCATGACCGAGATGCTTACTTTTGGGTGGGCTTGCTCGTAACACGAGGGAGGAGATCCGAGCGGGGGATGGCACCACACTCCTGTTGGATTGGGCGGAGCGGCCAGACACGTCCCCCAGCGCGCCGATTCTCGTGCTACTCTCTGGCGTCACGGGAAGCGGGCACGCATCTCTCACGCATTGTTCCTGGCTGATGAGCTAAAAGGGATGGCCGACTGACGCTACGCCACCAACCGGCCACGCAGTCGAAGCTCGTACATCACGTATCTGGCCCGCGAAGGCATGCAAAAGGGCTGGCGCTGCGTGACGCTCAACTATCCTGGGACCCTGGGCGAGCAGCTCACCGTACACCCTACCAAGCGACTTGGCGTCGGTTGGACGACTGCAGCCGTTCACAACACCTTTCTTTGCGTGGCAGGCCCCACGGATGTACAGTGTCTCGTCGGACGTGCAGTGCCTCATGGACCACGTTGCCTCTTCTTTCCCTTCCGCGCCCATCTTTGCTTTGGGTATGCCTACCACGAACGGGCCCCTGAGCAAGCGACGAGCGATTCTGGTTGTGTTACGCTGATGACGTTTTTGTTCTTGTCCGAGCACAGGCTTCTCGTTGGGCGGCTTTCTCTTGACCAAGTACCTCGGTGAGGCTGGGGAGAAGACGCCGCTGCGTGCGGGCATCATTTGCAGCTCGCCGTGGTCGCAGGTGCGTTACCCACCCCATACCCGTGCGAGTAGCGCCACTGGCGTTCACACGTCGCAATGCGTGTATGTGTGGCCAGGCCGAGCTCGCAGGTCATTGGACGGGGTGGGCCAAGACCCATGTCTACGGCAGACACTTCATCAAGCACTTCCTCAAGATATACAAGTGAGCTGCGCCCACCACGCGCAGTCGAACTTAACTAACCTCTGCCGTCAGCAACAACGAGGTGTTCAAGGGGCATGCCAAGTTGGTCCACGAGAACGTCATCTCTGTATGCCTCCCTGCCCCACCTCCCGCAAACTGCAACTCCTGTGTCCATCTTGGCGAACGCTTCGTTGACAGCCTTTGCCCGGTGGGCCCGCGCACTTGCTTGTCGACGCAGTGCAAGACCCTATTCGATCTGCACACTCACCTCCACGCGCCTTTGAGCGGCGAACAGTCGATCGAGGAATACTACCTTGCGAACGACACTGGACCTCTGTTTGCGAACGTGAAGGTTCGCTTGCGCGCAAGGCCTATTCCTTGCTTTCTCCACCTCTTCCTCGAATCGCTTAGTTTGACTGACGGCATTTCACGGGCGCCTTACTGCAGGTCCCCACGCTTGTGATTCACGCGCTTAACGACCCCGTGGTACCTCAATGTACCGACACCCCACCGAGCAACTCATAACGCACACCGCATGGGCCGCGTGGAAGAAGGCAATGGCTTAACACTAACGCGTCGTCTGTGTGCAGCGGCCTTGCCAATCAAAGAGATTAGTAAGAATCCGCTCGCCATCCTCGCAGTCACGCGGACCGGTACGTCATCTCTTTCGCTGTTTACTTGTATCAGTATGATGCTCATTATACGTACATGACTGTTCTTTGTTTTCACGTGTGCTCACAAAGGCGGTCATGGCGGTTGGTGTATGGGTACCGTCTCTGCACAATCACTATTTCCCGCTCCCTCACTCTCACTTACTTACGCACCACCGACACGGACGTTCAGGCTTGTGGCCCACTGGCCTCTCGTGGGTTGAACTCGCTTGTCTTCAGTACATAGATGCCCATCTCCAGCTGGGCTCCAGCGATCCCTCCTCCGCAGGCACTGGTGCATCGGGCCAATGAGTTCTTATTTATTTGTTTGCGAGCGACAACGTTAACAACAACGCTGTGTTGCCATCAGTCTCGCCCAACAGCGTTTCAGTTGTGGGCTGATTTCTTTTGAAGAAGATTGGGGCGGGGACACTCCGGCCAGTTCAGTGCCACACCACGCAAGATAGCCACGCTGCTAATGGAGGACACCGTGTGGCAGCTGCTGCCGGTGGAGGCGATGTTGTGCATCTTCTCCTGGTTGGCGCCCCGCGACCTGGCGCGATGCGAGCTGGTGTGCTGGCAGTGGTCTGCCGTCATCGGACCTACGTCCCCCCACCTCACCTACCTCTGGCGCAAGGTCCACCACATTTCTTTTCCTTTTTGAATAATTTATTATTTACTTATTTAATATTTTAAAAAAAATCCTGGTTTGTTGGTGGGTTGCAGGTGCACAACGCCTGCTTTGGAGGAGGGTGGGTGCCACCAAGCAAAAAGCAACTCCACCACAAGAAGCAACGAATTCAGATAGCGCGGGCTCGGCTCGCGCCCCCTGCATCAGAGTGTGGAGGCCTCATCGACTGGCGTGCGAGCTGCCTTCGGGGGGAGCGCACCAGAAGCAGGTCCGTGCGCCTTCTCATTCGTATGTCCCGTAGACACGCGAGGGCTGAGCGCATAGACTCTCGACAGGCTACGAGACGCGGACGACTTGAAGATGCTGCAATGGGTCATCGCGCGTGGCCACCATGTGCTCCTTCGCGACCTGCTCTCCGCTAGGCCTGCTGCTCGCGCCGCCCTGACGACCCACCGCTCCGCAACCTGCTTGCAGGCGACCGATCATCCATCGTGGTGGGCCGTGTATAGCGGCAGCTGTTCCACGGTAGATTTAGTGACCCGCCACGCCGGCGTGTCGCACGCGGCCATCGAGCGCGCAGTGAAGCTGGCCAGACCAGTTGCGGTATTCGACATCCTCGTGCGGCGGTTCGTCGCTGATGAAAAAGTCGACCATGCTGGTGGCATGTCCTCGTGGCACATCGAGGACCTCGATGTGGCGCTCGCCAACAGAGCCGCCGGCATGTCCGCTGCGAGCCTGTTCTTGCTTGCCGCCAAGGTACCGGGGAACGCCGACCTCATGAAGGCGATGCTTGATCGATGTGCAACGAATGTCAAGAGGGGGCAGCTCCTGAGCGCCACCAACCACAAGGGCAATACAGGTGCGCCCGCCAGGCCACCAACGATGCGACGATGACCTTGTGAGCCAGTGATGCTGACTCTTGTGACCCGAACAAAGCGTTACTGGAAGCGTGCGAGCTGCAGCACTCGGAGGTGTTCGCGCTGCTGTTGCCACTGCTTTCTGAGCAACAGTTGAGCGATACCACGGGCGACTGCCAGATGTCGGCGCTGTCACTGGCACTGAGGCGGGGGAACGTGGCGATGACGCGGGCGCTCCTCGATCACGGCGCCCCAGCCAGTGGGAACGGACAAGAGCTGGTCCTGCCTCTGTGTTTGGCTGTGTCGGTGCCCATCCCAGCCCACAACACCTGCTGCGAGCGCGCACTTGCGCTCCAAACGTTTCTCATACATGGCACAGGCGGAAGCTAACCAGAGGGAGCTAGTGGCGATGCTGTTGGAGCGCGGAGCCGACATCAATGCGCGCCATCGACACAACGGCAAGACGTGTCTGCACGTGGCCTGTAAATCGAAGCGTCTCGACCCGAGTCTCATTGCCTTGTTGCTTGACAAGGGGGCCCACTTGGCAGCCATGGTACGAGGCTGGGAGTGTCGTTGCTGCAACGGAATTTTCGATGCGGGTTTGACATGGCTGTGCAGGCCAAAGGGTGGAGTGTGCTGGCGTGCCTGCTGCAGAACCCGCCGCCGGTATCCGGCAAAGGCTACAACGAAGCGCGCGCGCGGGTAGCCCTCATGCTCCTGGAGAGAGGAGCTCCCGACTCCGATGGGACACGTTGGTCGCTGGTCGCGCTAGTGCTCAAGTGGGTCTGCATCAAGTCATCAATACACAACAATGAGGCCATATCCATGCTCGATCTGCTGCTTGCGCATGGCTTCAGCATCCATGTACATTAGACCCGTCTATGCCTTGCTCGGCGTGGGGCCATGCAGTCTCTCACACATTCGTGTGCGTGTTGAGAAGGCCGAGCGGCCGAGTGTGCTGGTGTCGTTGGTAAGCAACAGCTCGCAGGCCATCATTCGCCACTTGGCCGCCACTCAAGACCTCAAGGCAGTGCTGGGCGACGAGGGAGGCCGGGAGGCGCTCTTCGCTATGCTCCCCAGAGCCTGGATGCCCTGGGACGGGCTGACCAACGCCGCGCTGGCGCTGCTCAGTGTGCTTGACATCGGATTGGCGCGGTCGGACGCCATACTGCACGTGTCTCTCCGGTGGGGCATCAACAGCGAGCTGCTCAAGGCGCTGGTTGATCACGGAGCCGACAAAAACGCTCAGGATGGCCTTGGCCGCACGATCCTCCATCGCCACTGGGCGGAGATCAGGAGCCACACAAGCGGCCGAGTCATTAACGACGTGCAGCTGCTGCGCCGATTAGGGTTCGACTTTGGGCTTCGCGATGCACAAGGGCGAACCCCGGTAGACGTGGTTCGCGAGCATCTGTCCAAACAGCAGTTGTCCTTTCTAGAGGCGCGCGTGGTATGATATACCTTAAGGGTGTATGTGACGTCACCGTAATAAAAAGAGGAAAGTGGCAGGGTGTATTCGCTTTACACGCCGAAGATGGAAGACACGGACTTCCTTGACCCCATAACCCTCACGATCATGGTTCATACCCTGCCACCTCTACTGTGTTCAGGGTCGACGTTGACATATGGTCCACCAGGAGGAGGCTATCGTGGTGTCGTGCGGACACTCCTTTTCCAAGCGGTCCTTTGCCCGGTGGGTGGCCCAACAGCCTGACAGGAGCAGGACCACCTGTCCAGTCTGTAAGGCGGTGGTTGATGGCCTCAACGTGATGCCGAACTGGGCCTTGCGAAATGCCATCGCGAGGTGCTCCTCTGCTTGGGCCTTACTGGTTGCGGTTCCATTCCTCTCACGGGGCTGCTGCGGTTGGTTCAGGTATCGCAAGATTAACAACATTCCCTCGAGGGAGCCGAGCCTCGAGGAGGAAGACGAGATCCCTTCTCCATACTCGGCGATGACCCACCACGCGTCGGTCAACACTTTCGCCTACACCGCCAGGACATTTTCTACCACCGTGCGTTGGCGCGACGAGACGGTGCCGCTCATCAACCGCGACAGCGCCAGCCCACACTCTACCGCCGTGCGTTGGCGCGACGAGACGGTGCCGCTTATCAACCGCGACAGCGCTGTCGCGGTAGCAGACGAAGAGGGCGACTGTTGCAGCCCCGCCACAGGGCCTCAGGGCTGTGCCTGCTGTGAGTGCACAGGTTGTGAGCTGTGCGCGCAGGCTATTGGCTGTGAGGACAGCACGGCTCGTTGCGGCAGTGGAATCTTGAGCTACCTCCCGGTATACTTCTGCTCTTCTCGTCTGTGCTCCTTCGCGTTCGGCCGGAGGAGCTGCGTGTGCTCTCGCACAATATGTGGTTCGTGCAACACTCTTACGCAGCCAAGGTTTGCTCTTCGCCGAGCGATTGACCCGCGCCTCCTCGCCAACAGGCATTGGCTTTCCGATCTTTCTGGTCCTCTTTATGTGCCTGATGGTCGTGGAGAACACCGTGATCTGCGTTTTGGGTCTGCTGTGGTTCTCCGTGTGCCTCCTCTACCTAATCCTGATCTATTCGTGGTTCCAAATGCTCTGCTGGACCTCCAAGGCTTGCTGTCCCTGTGTCAACGAACAGGTGACCAGACCTATGCGGCTCTACAACGCTGTCTGCTCTTTTTTCCTCCTGCCCCAAATTTCTTATTAAACACTACCTGTACAGTATGATACATATTGATGGGAAAAGCTAGATCCTCCCTCGCCTAAACGGCGCCAGGCCGATGGTGCTCGGGTCCATTAGGATCGTCGTCGGGGTCGCCCAGCTGGGCGTCGAAGAAGGCCACCACGTCGTCCATCGACGGCCGCTTGTTCGCCGTCGCGTGCCAACACCGTTTCATCAGCTTCCTCAACTCCTTGGTGCCGCAATCCGACGGCATCTGTGGTCGCTTGCCCTCGAGCACGTCCAACGACACGCCCATAAAGTTGCGCCCGGCAAAGGGCTCGCGGCGCGTCACCACCTGCCACATGATGATGCCGAACGAGTACACGTCGGCTTTCTCCGAGTACTTCTCGCCTCGGATCACCTCCGGCGCTGTTTCATCGTGGGCACGGTGGAATGAGGAAAGATGGCCACAAAAAGAAAGTATGAGCTGGGGAGAGGGGAGGAGGCACACCAGTCCAGCACGGGGTGCCGCAGCGAGTCATGGTGGCGTTCTCCTCCTTGATGCGCGCAAACCCAAAGTCGGCCACCTTCACGTTCCAGTTCTCGTCCACCAGCAGGTTCGACGGCTTCAGGTCCCGATGCACGATCACCGGTGCCAGCGAGTGGAGGTAGTTGATGCCCACTGCTGCAGAGCGTAGTAGGCCCAGCCGCTGCCGCCACGCGAGCTTGATCGCGTTGTTGGCCAAAATCTCTTTGAGCGAGCCTTGCTTGACAAACTCGGTGACGATACACAGGTTGGGCTGCTTCACACATGCTCCTGTTTCAATTGGTCGGCCGCAGTGCGTGTGCGCGTCGATCAGAGTCGCAAGAGATTGAAGGAGAGAACAAGGGGAGCCGAGTACCGATGAAGAGGACGATGTTGGGATGGTGAAGCTCCGACAAGAAGGCCATCTCCGCGCGGAACTCGAGCATTCGCCGCTCGTCGAGCTTCTGCTTTACGAACCGCTTCACCGCCACCTCGACTCCCTTCCACTTGCCCTTGAACACCACGCCGTACGAGCCCATGCCCATTACCTGCTTGCCTAGCGCGATCTCGTGGAAGTCGATGACCCACCGGCACAGGTTGGCCGACGTGAGGAAGTTGTCCTCCTTGAACATCATCCCTTCGCCCACGGCCGTCTCTAGCTTCCCCTCTCCCAGCTCGCTGTCCGCGGTGCTCTTGTCTTTGCGTGCCCGACGTCGATGGATCGGCGGAGCCGCCCTCGGCCGACACGCCGCCGAAGAAGCGTGCCTCCAGGCCGTCAGTCTTCATCTCGAACAGCTTGGCGCCTGTCGACGTTGGCGAGAAAGAACGGGAGTGATCTCAGTGTTCAGGCCGCCGAGTGCGTGCCGCATGGAAAAGGAGCGAACCTTGCGGCGAGTCGGGCATCTCGAACTTGCCCAACGCGACCAGCTTCCGCTTGGGGTGCTTCTTCCCACCGCCCTCCTTGTTCGAGTCGCTGGTCTTGCCGTCTTCGGCAACTGCTGGCGGCTGTGTGGTGCCGGAGGCCAGCTTGGCGTGAGCGGCTTCGGAGATGAGCACCTGCCCGCCGTGCGCCAGCGCCGTGATTCGCGCCGCCGCATTCACCACCGGTCCGATGTACTCCACGCGACGGCTCATCGGATCGCGCACAACCTTGGGCGTGCCCGTATGCACGCCCATCCGCACACGCAGTCCCTTGAACACCACCCTGTGCCGATGGTGACACATAGGAGTATGAGCCAACGGCCAAGGCTGGAAGAGGTGGGCCCAGTGTACCGATCGTCGGTGTCGCCCCACTCCTCTGCCGCGCCTGGATGCTCCAGCAGCGCTTCCGGCCACTCCACCGCCAACAGCTCCCGCTGAGCGTCGCTGCACCAGTCGAGCGCGGAGGCGACATCGGCAAAGGCCACGCAAAAGGAACCCTCGCCGCTGTTGCGGTCGCGCAGGAAGACGACCTCGTAGCCGGCGTGCCTCTTGATGAGGCGGCGCAGGAGGTCATTGTGGAGGAGCGTGGCGTCACGCATCGCCTCGGCTTGGAACTCCCAGAGCGATGCGGCGCGGGTGATGTCCGAGAACGCGATCACCACCTCGCCCTCGGGCGCCTTCGCGCCGCCACCTCCCGTCGCACCACCACCGTCCGCGTTCTTTGACGATCCCGACGCGCTCGACGCCGAGCCGGAACTCGAGGTGTGCGCCGACGAAACGGAGCCGTGGGTGAATGACAGAGCACTGCCAAGCTGGTACGAGGACGTCGAGCTGGACGACTTGGTGTGCGACATGGAGGTGCCGAGGACTTCGCCGGAGATGCCGCTCAGGCGGGTCATGGACTCGAGGAAGGTCGGTCGGATCGACGGGTCCACGTGCCAGCAGCTGGTTACCAGCTCGGCGTACTCGGCCGGCATGGCCCCGTCGCCCTCCGGCAGCGGCGGGCGCATGTTGTCCCGAATCACCGCCACCGCCACTGCCGCGGGACTGCCAGGACCGCATGAAAGGCAAACATAGTTAGGACAGGGTTGGGGGGCGAGTGAATAACGCTGGCCACTCACCTCATGCCCAGATAAGGCTGCTCTCGCGTGTAGAGCTCCCACAAGATGATCCCTGTTCATTTGTGAGATTGACGGCTTAAGAAATGCTAACCCGTCACTATGGGCATACGAACCGAAGGCGTAGACGTCGGCAAGGATGAGGTCAGCGTCCAGAGTCTCGTTCAGGACCTCGGGAGCCATCCAGTGTACGCTCCCTTGCATTTGGCCTCCGGCTCCTCCGCCCTTCTTGAGGTCGTCGCGGAACTTGGTGAGACCAAAGTCCGACACCTTGACGTTCCACTTGTTGTCGAGCAGCAGGTTGAGCGACTTGAGATCGCGGTGCACGATGCCCGACGAGTGGAGGAAATGCATGCCCTTGGCCGCGTGGTAAGCCATCTTGAGCTTGAGCGCGTATGGGAGCTCCGGAATCAGCTCGTTGTGCAGCAGCTGCGCAAAGTTGTAAGCAGAGTGAGAGTTGAAGCGCTGACAAGAGTGCGAGGAGCAGTACGTCAAAGAGAGAGCCAAGGGCCATGAACTCCATCACGATGCACATCTTTTCCGGCTTCGTTGAAGCCGCCATGAAGAGCACCACGTTAGGGTGCCGCAAGGCTGTCATGACTCGAACCTGTCCGTAGTCATTGAGGCGCAGGGTTCAGACAAATGTCAACGTGGACGGCAAGCGTAAGCAGCGCACGGATTACCTCTTCCTTAAAGTTGCGCTCCATCTCGCGAGTGATCTGCTCGCTGGGCATCATCTTCACTGCCACCTCCGTCCCGCGCCACTTGGCTCGATACACTGTGCCGTACCCGCCGGCGCCCAGCTGCTCCCCAAGTTCGAGCTCGTCGGCGTCGATCTCCCAGTCGTCCTTCTGTCGACTCTTGCGCTCCATGTGCACAACCAGCGCCGCGATCACGCCCACGAGGAAGAGCAGCAGCAGGCACGCGATGGGAACGATCGTGCCGAGTGTGGCGCCCAAGATCACTCCTAAGGTATCTGATGACGAGGATGCACTCGTGAGGGTCTCGCAGTACTGGCCCTCCCAGCCGTCGCTGCACTGGCAGACGCCCGAGGAGGAGCAGTTGCCGTTGTTGGAGCACATGGTGCCGTCCAAGACGCAACCGTAGAGCGAGAACGAATGCACCCCATCGCACGTGATGTTGGCAAAACTGTTGAGCAGACGCTTCAGCACGACCTCCGACTGTCCGACCACCGTCAGGCCCATGCTGCACGGGCGTATGGAGTTGGATTGCGAGTGCTACTGTGATGGTGTGCCTGTTGTGTGACACGTACCCATTGGCCAGCTGCAGGCCTTCTGTGGATGTCTGAGTCCAATAGAGCCAATCGACCAGGGCCTTGGCCTTCTCGCAGACCGGCGTAGTGCGCGAATTGATCAGAGCAAAGTTGTAGGTCGCCAGCGGCCAACTGCCATTGCCCGAACCTGAAGAGAAGGAATGTGTCGGCGCTGATGAACGCGAGGTGCGCGGACAAGTCGTACCAAGAAAGAGCGTGGTGACGGACGGCTGGTCGGCAAAGTCATTCAGCGCGGACAAGAAGGAGTCGGGTCCCGGCGCTACCACATTGCCGGCAATGTTGACCAGCGAAGCGGCTCTCACCGTACGCACGTTGAGCACGTCGTAATTGGTCCTAGTTAAAATCAGCGATCGGATCGTTAGTAGTGTTGTACAGTCGTGCAGGCGTGGAGTGGCAAGTGAGTGAGCACCAGTAGCCCAGAGTGTAGGGATGCAACTGCATGGGTCCGACGACGTCGCTGGCGGCAACTGCCAGCGTCCGCTCCGGCTCCTCCTGTAGCACCGGGAAGTTGATATGGGTCGTGGGTCCGACCTGGAGGGCACGTTTCGGTCAATAACGTAGCGGCCCAGTTAATAGGAGGGCGTCCAAGAGGCTGCAGGGTACCCGTGCGGCGAACTCGGGAACCATAATGCTGAGAGCAGAGGTGACAAGGTAGCTCGGCGAAGAGGTGGCGTTCTCGTATACGATGGTAATGTTTTGGTCGGGCATGGAGAGAGTGGGGTTGAGGCGCGTGATGTTGGGGTGGTTCCACTTCTTGATCTTGTTGAGGTACACATCCGACATCGTCTGGAAGTCCAGCACCAGACTGTCGGCCGACACGATCTCAGGAATCTGCGCACAAGCGGGGCACAAAGAATGGAAGTCAGTGACGAACGACTCACCAGGATTTGAGATCAGCCAAGCGGCACGCACATTGTACACCGGCCCCACGCCGCCGACCACAATGGGGAGAGCCAGAACGTAGGGCATGGTCGCTTGCTGAGCGGCACTGGGGTAGGAGATCGTGGTTCCAAAGTCAACGTCGCCTGCGGCAGTGGGGACAAGGCGATGAGCAGACGACTGGCGGTACTGCGCGGGTGAGGCGAGCTTACCGGCCATCATGCTGGTGATGCCGAGGAGAGACGTTTGATAGAAATACTCGAGCTGGAAATTGTCGTCGTTGTAGTTGACTGCCCAGCGCAGGTACGTGGCGCCGGGAGTCCCTGTCCCAATCAGAAACGCCTTACCAAGGGCCTTGTCGCCTGTGCGTAAGAGGTTAAGAGTGGGCTAATGCATAAGCGAAAGGCAAGGGCTGTGATACCGTTGCATGTAACGTTGCCCAAGGCGTCAACCATGATCTTCCTGAATCCGTTGATCAATGTAACATAGCCATTGCGCTCAGCCGCATTCATTGCTCCTGTATTCACCCTGCAATCGACGAGTCTCAATGAAGTTGTACTGGCGAGATCTCGTGAAGGAGGGTTGCGCACTGCGTCCAAGAGAGGAAGACAAGGTATTGTTCGATGACATAGCAATCGAACGTCTGCCGGCTCGTATTCGTCGCGAGGTAATGCATGAAGCTCATTGGGTAGCTCTGTGCACCGTTGCCGTTGAACAGCAGCGTTGATTCCCCTGAAATCAAGATCACGAACGGCGATGAGCGATGCTTGGAGAGTCTGGTTGGTACAGGCAAGCCAAGAAGTACCAGCGAGGACAGCAGACCGAAAGTCGTCCATGGCGCTCTGCACTGTGTCCGTGCTCACCCTCACGGTCGCGTTCGCCGCATTGCGCATACTGGCGTACGCAAGCGTGCTCGACGCCAGCGAGTTGAAGGAGCCGATATCTACATAGGTCATGCTGTTGGATGTTGCCTGCCAGATATGAAGATAAGCACATGGGAAATGAGGTGTTGCTGAGAACGTAATCAGATACCGCGACGTAGGTGAGACGAGATGATGTGTTGCTTTGCTGGATGGCCGACAGTCCGCCAACACCCGCGAACTCGCCACCGGCTTGGCGTAGCGCTGCGCTGAATTCGCTGCTAAACGCCGAGAGGGCATCCATGAAGAGCTGGGTAATAGCCTGCGACACGATCACTAGTAAGCCGTGTTCATAAAAGGATGATAAAAATCGGGGGGCTCACGTCATCCGCTGAGAAGGCGAGGGCGATCTGAGCCGACGGCAGCCTCCCCGCAAGAGTCGGGTTCAGGGCCGTTATGGCGCTGTCGTCCCACGAGGTAATGTTGCCCATCCATATTGCAGCCAATGTGGCGCCATCCAACACCTGGGCGCAGAAAACGGCAACAGTTGCTCGTTAAGAAAATTGCGGGCATGTTCGGATGTTGCGATCCGCCAGTCGGCACGCACCGAGCGGCTCCCGATCGATAAAGCTTTCGGGGTGTTGGGCACGTACGAGGACGTCGGTGGTGGCTGTGAGAGAAGGCAGGTTGTAGGCCATCACGATGGCCGAGCCAACGAGCGGCACCTGCATCTTGCCCGCGCCCAACTGTGTCGGTGAGAGTGCGCCATCGGTGACGACCCAGTCGGCTAGGCCGTTGTCCACCTGGCTCAGGCCTGCGCTTATGTTGGCTGTTGCAGTGTACGTCACCGTTTCGGTATCCTGCAAGCGGACCACGGCCGTCAGCGCACGAGGTGCACCCAAGCCAACATTGAGCCATAAGCTGGAAGACATTGCGAACCTGGCTGTAGATGTAGGCGTCGGCCCAGGCCGAGAGAAGCGGGGCAGCACTGGCACTGCCTACGCCTATGACCGCTGCTTGTCCGCTCCCTGCAGCCGTACCTCTAGCGTATTAGATATCTCGATCAAGTTACGCCGTATTAAAAGAGAGCTCGACATACGCAGCAGTACAAAAACGACCAAGCAGAAGCTGAGGGCGGCCAGGCTGCTCATCCTTCAAGCAAATGTGCTTGTGTCTGTGTTGGCTAGAAGTTGAAAGAAAAAAGGCCACTCTAGCGCAACAGGAGTTTTCATTCATGGATTAATGCTCCGTTGTCAGGGCTGTCAACGCGCCACTCGGCGGCTTTCTCGGCCACAAGCCACGTAATCTGCCGAGAACCGGTACTACCGCTTGTAGGCAACCTAACCCCCACAGCCAAGTCAGTGAGATGTGTATGCGGGAGGAGGGTGTCACGAACGCCGTACCATGACCTTCCACTCTACATACTCCTTGATCACGGCGGGGATAAAGCCGGTGAGCGTCCAGCCGCGCCACGTTAGCGTGCCCGCGTATTTGCCCAGGCTAATGAGGATCGGCAGGTCGGCGGGATCGTACACCGCAAGTGGCCGCTTGGACGTGTCGCCACCCTTGCTGGCCTCAATATCCTTTTTAGGCTTAAGAGCCGACTCCTGAACTTTGCCCTGCTTCAGAGCCGCCTCCGCTTTCTCCTTCTTACTGTGCAGGATCGAGCCGGTGCCGTTGCTCTCCTCACTCTGTGCGAGAAGCCGGATGTTCCTGACCACTATGGCCGCATGTTTCTCGGCAGTCTGCGCGAGCTTTTCCTCATCGACCGCTACCACATCGCCACACACGAATATGTTGGGGTGGTGTCGGAGCTGCAGGTGGGTGTTCACCATGATGAAGCCCCTGCACATAAGCTGCAGTTAAAAAGGGCGCAAGATCTGCAGCCTTACATAGGGGATTGGTTGGCCACCTTGGGTCGAGGTAGGGCGCCAGCAAGCCGTCGCGCAGAAAGGCAGAATTGGGCACGATGCCGGTGCTGAGGAAGGCCAGGCTGGCTTCTACGGCGGTACCCTTGTCTGTCACGAATCGAGGCGAATCTGATCCGCAGCGACGGTGAGGCGATCATGCGAGTTGAGCGCTTGCTGTGCGAGAAGAACCGCACCTTTCGTGCCAAACTCGACAATACGCTCGTTGCATATGATCCGCACACCTTTGCTTTCGAGCCACCTGTTTTGTGGGGAGGGTGAGCGAGCGCGCTATTGCGCGTATGGAGTACACGGACCTTCGAGCATAGGCGGATGCCTTTGGCGGCACGGTGCCTCTTCCATCCATTAAATGCGGGCCCGAGTGGACGAGCACGATGTCCTTATACGGAAAATGCTCGGCCACCTCTGCAGCCAGCTCCACGCCTGCGAGAGCACGAATGGTTGAGAGATAAAGCGAAGCGACAACCGAGACGGCGGGCTTGAGGCATGACATACCAACAATACCGCCGCCAATGATCAGCACCGACCTGGCCGAAGACAAGTCCTGGAAGCACCCGCTCAACGTTTCTCCTCTGGACTCGCACGCGCAGTCAGCGACCAGCTCCATTCATGAAAGCGGAGAGGGAGGGCGACCTGTTGGAAATGATGACGGAAGACTCTTTGAACGGTGTGCTATAGGTGGAGCCTGGGCAGAGCACCAAATAGTCGAACCCGATCTCCTGCAGGCGACACAATCAGTAGTGCGCCCAGAGAGAAGGGGAAAACACGGTCAATCGGTGATGCCTACGCACGCCTCGCCCTGTAAGCACGTGATCTGCCCTCACATCGGCTACGCTGTCCAGAACTACTCGAGATCTCTTCAGGTTGAGGTACTCCCGATGCCTAACCTGAATAGAGTTCACTGCGATAGCAGGGTAAGCACACCATTTGTCTCCGCCCGCAACAACGCACTGTGTGCCGTCCGTGCCACCGCGGCGAGCATTGCCTGGACGAGTACCGTGATTGGGTTCGACAATCGTGCGGAGGACGCTCGGTGTGAATTCAAAGTAGTCCTTGTTGTCTATGAGCGTGACGCGGAAGCTGTTCTCGAGCGCCTTAGCCACATACGCCCCGGCAAAGCCTCCGCCTACAACCACCACTTCCATTTCTCGCTGGCCTCGCTTTGTCACGACAGGAGTATGTCACAATTAATAGTCTATAACGTAAGGTTATTGTCCCTGCTCGAGGTACCTGAGGAGAGAGGAGGTGCCTGGCGATGAGCGCCCAAACCCGCAAGAGGCAGGCAAAGAGGAAGAAGACCAACACGAACAAATAGTGCGCCGCACACTGCAACACCACCCACACAAACAAGGCCATTCTTGGGGTCTGTGCGAGGTGTCCCTGTGACTTTCAAGTTTCGTTTGCCGCATACTCAAGATATTTGCAGCGGTGGGTATGGCCCACAGTCTGAAAAAGAGGAAAAGGGAAAAGAGGCGGAAAAGATTAGCGGATGAGAAGGACGAGGGTGCTTGATCGATTCGTGCGAGCGTCCGCACCCCTTTTTTCGACGCACGTCCGTTCTCCTGCGTTCTCCTCATTTTGCCGATTTCCATCTAAAGCAAGATCGAAGCATTGGATGACGTCCCCCGAGACCACGCTGCTCTACTACTGCGCCCTCCGCGGCATATCCACCACCTCCTCCTCACCCGTTGCCCATTTTTCCCCTTCGACTTCGCCATCTTCTCCCGACATGACAGCGTCCAAAAGTCACCCCCAAAGCCCCAGCCGAGGCGCACCAGTGAACCCGTCGTATCTAGGCACCCACCTACATGACGACGAGCAGCGCAGCTTCAAGGCTGCCGGCATCCTGCCCATCGCCTTCTTCACTTCACCGCCGGCCGGCGGGCTGGTGGGCCGCGCCAAAGCGGCGCCGGCGGCGACGCACGAGACCGCCAAGCCCCCCGGAGACGAGAGCGAACAGGAAGACGCCAGCGAGAGCGAGGACCCGGTGGCGGGCCAGGGCACACGCCACGTCGGCCGCGGGCCAACAGGAGACCAGCCGGTTCCGTACGTGTTGCTCGGCTGCGAGACGCGAACCAAGAAGGCCACCAAGAACGAAGTGTACGTCAATCTCTTTGGTACGCTCCGCCCCTGGCCACTTCGAGTGCTGACCCTCTCGCCAGAGACCATGTAATTGCTAAACCACAACACCTGTGTGATGCGTGCATGTTTCTGTAATAATGCAGGCGGCAAGCGAGAGGACGACGACGGCTCGGCGGCAGCCACCGCCTGGCGGGAGTTTTGGGAGGAGACAGGACGGTTGGTGTCGGTACGCGACGTGAGCGCACACCCCCGCTTCCCCATCTCGCCTCACCCACTTGCCACGTTTACACAGGACCACGCGCAACCCTTTATGGACCATTGCCAAAATGGAGGCGACCAGCGACGAGTGCTCTGGTTTGCTCGTATGTCAACCTCGTCACGTCGCACTTGCTGCTGCTATGTGCCGTGATTGCTCGAGCTTACATCTCTTTCACACACACACACACACACACACACACATGCCAAGCCGGCAAGTATGCCCTGTTTCTTTATCACCTGCCCTACCCTGCGCCTGGTACACTCCTTTGCATAACGTCGCGTCAACGACTCTAACTGGGATGAACGATGCTGCTGTGATGTCGTATGCGACGCACAACTCCAGAGTGGACGACCACGCTTGCGGATCAGTACAGGGGGCTCGAGACGAGGGAGGTTGGCAGCGAGATGGACTCACTCCACTGGGTGTCCCTGCCGGCCCTGCTGCAGGCCATCGGCCGCCGCGCCCCGGCGGACCGTGTGATCTACGGCGCCGATGGCACACCCTACCCCGTGTTCCGCTTCACCACGGATATCGTGTCCTACCTGTCGCGCTACCTCCGGAGCGTAGCCAAGAGCCAGCCGCACGTCGTGCCGCCGCTCGACTCAACGACCTCCCCGGCGCGGCGCTCGCCCAACCGGGCCGGGTTGCCGCAAACCGGCGTCGGCGGCCAGTCCCCCACGCGGTCCTACCACACCACTCCGCCACGGAGTGCGCGTCCCAACCACAAGAAGCACCGTTCGCCGCTTGTGATGATGCCCGCTGAGGCCACCGCTGCTCCCGCAGTCCCGCTGTCGGCCCACGCCAAGCCATTCTACCCGCGAGGGCACAGCCCAGCAAATACAACACCCGAACAGTGAGGAGCGGAGCGGAGTTGGAACCGACGAGCACACGTCGGGGTCATCCTCCAGCAACGGTGGGAGGAAAGGCGTCACCCAATGGGCTGCCGCTTTCGACGGGCGTGCCGTGGATTATTGGCTACCTTTGCGCAAGCCCTGCTTGCCTTGTATGGACAGTTGCCAGGCGCCCCAAAAAGCGCCATTCGATCGCCCACATTTGAACAACACAGAGAAGAAGAAAGCCTAGGGAAGGGAGAGAGAGAGAACAGGAAGAGGCACCGTGACAGTCTGACCCACAGATTGGCAATGGCGCTCCAACAACAGGCGCGGGAGGATAGAATTGCCAGACAGCCACACATGGTCCTGGAAGGGAGGGACAAGTGGTAAGGCTCCTCAAATAGTAGCTTTGTTTAGTTGTATTGATTTAATGTGGGTGGGCATATGTACTTTCGCAGGGCCAAGTCTGTGAGTTACTCGCCTAGGATGCATTCGAGGACGGAGGCAAGGCTACACCACAAGTCGTGGTAACGTCCCAGCCCTGGATATGCATGTGCGAGTGGCGAGGCCGAGCCTAAATGCCACTCACCGCAGGGACTCACCTCGTCTGGCGCGGAGGGGCACTTTGGACTTTGTCCAGTCGCTGCGGCTGGGTCAGGCAATGAAAGAAGGCTCCTTCACCGAGTTTTTGTCCATTGGCCAGGACTTCAAGGTGTGGCGGAGGTTGTGCTGCCATTTTGTAGTGGGTGAGTGACTCACATACATCCCAGGGAGGAATGTTGGATGACTCGATCGACTGGACAGAAGGGCTCCAGATTCAGAAGCTCTCGTCTAAAGACCAGGTCATTGCAGGCTACCCCGGCAAGCTGCTCTCGCACTTGGTCGACTTGCAGGAGCAAGGTAAGCAGCTATGGCTCTCTAACAAGGTTCATCGCCTTTCTTCTCACTCTGCCACTGCAGACCGCGCCTTCGTAGAGGAATTTTTGTTTGCCTTCCGATCCTTTATGACTCCAGAAGAGCTCCTCGAGTTCTTGCTCAAACGGTATGTGCTTGCCCAGCCTATACACGAGGGATCACATGCTGACCTTTCCCCAGCTACCTCTTCCTACCGGATGATACCATCACCCGCAGGCAGGTAGTGCTGTGGGCCAAGTACCTTCCACTCATTCAGGGTCGCGTCGTTAATGTGCTCAGAAAATGTAAGTCGGTGATGTAGTTGTCCTTCGAGAGGCGCGATGCTCACGCACTGCCTCTCCAGGGCTCGCTGCGCACTTCTATGATTTTGAGAACAATCCAGGGCTTCTGAAAGATCTCGAAGGCTTCGTGGAGAACGTCATCAGAGCCACACAGCCCAACGAGAAATGGTACACGTCGCTCAAGGTTCTCATTCACGAACAGGTATGCCCTCATTCTGCGTGCCAGGTGCCATCTCACTCGTAAACTTAGCCATGTGAGCGCTTGGGCCAGGTGGCAGTGTCCGAACCTCTGGCGCTATCGTGGAGTGAGTCCTCGTCGGTGGAGATCTTCAAGGCTGCAGCAACGAGAGAATCTTCAGGCATCCATTGGTGCTACGTCAAAAAGGGCAAGTGCTACTACAAGTACGCTGGTCCTGCACCATTTTCCGCTTCGCAATACTCACCGGTGATGGTCAGGTGCTTCATGGGGATGCATATCGTCGACTGGGTCATGAAGAACATCAAGGACGCCCCCACCACCGAGGCTGCAATTAAGGTATGTGGGCCGCGTGGTCTTGGTTAGTCGCGGCGTGAGACTCAGCTACCTGAATCTATCGCGAGCAGCTGTGCGATGACCTAGTGGCAAAAGGCGTGCTCGCTCATCTGGATGACAAGATCTCGATCAGGAAGCGAACACTCACTCCCTTCAAGTGTGGCAAGGAGCATTATAGATTTTTTGATGGGGTACGCCTATCTACCCGCGGCGAATGCAGTGAAGCGCACAACTTGTTCACGTCGGACTGTTTAACCAGCCCATCATGCAAGAGCCCCCATTGGACTACGTCTCACCGACGATACGCCGCCGTTCGTCCAACATTCTCAGCATCAGCTCTGCCAATCCCGCCGAACTCGCCCGGCAGCTCACATACTTTTCATCGAGCATGTACAGGTTAGTCACCTTGTCCGTTCGTCAAGCCTTGGCTGAACCAGTCCCTCACTCTTCTCGCGCCACACAAACAGGAAGATCATTCCGAGCGAGATTATGACGTACTGCCGCAGTTCAAAGGCCAGGAAGACACTGCGACGCCAATCCTTACCTGAAAACGACGATGCTTCTCTTCCGCCTCCTGCCTCGCCTATCACAAGACGGCTGATGGTTCAAATGACCAACTACCTAGCCTTTACCAAGCGGTGGGACACGGTAAGAGTTGAGCACACCGCCACAACGGAGCGCCAGCGCTGCTCACTCTCTCCTCTGTGCCTTGGCGCAGGTGGCCAGATGGGTCACGGGAGAGGTCATCAAATGCTCCGGGGTCGCACAGCGGGTGGACGTTATGAAGATTCTCCTCAAGACAGCTCAGGTGCGTTACTTGGACTCACTCCGCCATCATAAGAATTGGTGCAATGCTCAACTCCTGGGTTGCAGGCGCTGCTTGAAGAGAACAACTTCTTCGACCTCGCAGCCTTTGTATGTGGTTTGAACAACTCGGCCGTGTCGCGGCTGGCCAACACTTGGAAGGTGACGTAGTAATGCAATGTAATGTTGCCGTGTGCGTCCACAACTCACGCAGTTCTTGACGGCACGCACGCACGCACACACGCACCAACAGGGCGTGGGCAAAGACCTGCGCAAGAAGTTTGCTGCGTACCTACAGCTGATCTCGCCAGAGGACTCCTACAAGGCGCTACGGGAAGCCATGCACGCGGCCGTGGCTTCCAGCAAGGTTCCGCGCAGCCTCATCCCCAACCACTTCATGCGTTACCTGACGCATTCGAAACAGGCTGTGGTGCCCCACATCGCCATCTACGCCATCGATTTGGAACACATCTCACAGGTCCCCAACGAGTTGGTTGACGGAATGGTACCGCCACTTGCCTTCTCTCATCCTCTAGTGTTGGCGCTGCCGCGCTCACGCCACCTGCCCAACAGATCAATTGGCACAAGATGCGAGTGCAGGCGTCAATAGCAGCTGAAATGGTGGCAGTGCGCGAGATACCCTATGACATCGCTCCCATCCCCGAGTATCAAGAGGTGCGCCTTCTCAATCACCATCTACGATGTTACGATGTGAGCGGCAACTACTCACGAAAGGCCACACCACAACCCGCATGGTCCCAGTTCGTGGGTAGAATTGGAGCGGTAAGATACGAGGAGGACTCCTCGTTGTGGAGACGATCTCTGATCCTGGAACCACGAGACTCTACCGCGCAATGAACATTGGTTTTTCGATTTGGCCAAGGCAACACTGGTGAGAAAAAAAGTCCATTTCGTGTGGAAGGAAACTCGCCTTTTTTTCTTTAGATTCATCATGCAACATAACGGGGGTGTAGCTCAGATGGTAGAGCGCTCGCTTAGCATGCGAGAGGTAAAGGGATCGATACCCTTCTCCTCCAATTATTTTTGTGTTGGTGGCCCAATGAAAATTGGTCGAAAGCGCAAGCGCGAATGCCGATTGGTTCGCTGTTTGTTTTTATCCTGCATCTTTGCGCATGGAGCGACGACGGGATGCAGCGCAAGATAGGAGGTACGGCATGGGACCAAGATGTTGACTTTGGCGAGGTGAACGCTGCCCTCGCCCTTTCCCTCGCTCGCTCCCAACCTCGGAAATCAGTACCACCTCCTCCCTCAATCTGTTTTTTTGGTGAAGGAGCTCATCTATCTGTGTCCAGCCCAATGGCGGGACACACGCGTTCTCCCTCGCTTCCCTGTGGCAAGTGGGACGACAGGCCTCGCCCGTCGTCCTCTGCCTTCTGGTCCCGCCTCCCTCCCGCGTTCCGCCGCCCCCTTGCGGGCCAGAGAGCGTCTCTTGACCGTCGAGCATGCAACTATCAGGCTCTGTGGGCGGTCACCATGCTGTGGGGCGAGCTCCTCATCTTCCACTCGGCCTTTCTCGCCTGCCGCTGGCCTTCAGACGCGGCAGCTCACCAAGATGCACGCTTCTCTCTCTCTCTCTCTCTCTGCGTGTGTCCATTGAGCGCCTAACCACAACGCACAACGTTGTACAGGATGCACGGACCGCTCACGTGGCGCTGATTGCCGACCCGCAGCTGACCGACCGGTACTCGTATCGCTTTACCTCACAAGGCGGTCTGCTGGCCGACGCAATCCAGTTCTACTCGGACCTGTACATGCGGAGGAGCTTCTATCTCCTGCAGCGCCTGCTGGCTCCCTCGCACGTGTTCGTGCTGGGCGACCTGCTCGACTCGACCAAATGGTGAACCCGCCTCACCGTTTTTTGTAGTTTATTTATTTATTTATTTTGCAGTTTATTTGTTTAAATGGTGACAACAGGCTCAAGGAGGCCGAGTACGAGCTCGAAGTGGAGCGGTACAGGCGCGTGTTCGGCCTGGTCTACCCCGACATCCGCATGTACTCGATATCGGGAAACCACGACGTCGGCTTTCGGGTCGCCAACGCCGCAGCCCTCGCCGAGCGCTACGAGGCCACGTTCGGGCCCATCAACAACCGGTTAGGGCTACCCACCCCTCCACACCGCCGGTGTATGTGCTCCGCTCACTCGCCATCCACGTGGTGCCCTTCACAGGGTGCAGGTGGGCCAGTTCGAGTTCGTGCTGCTCTCCTCGGCATCGTTGGAGAGCGAGGCCTGGGACCAGCGCTCGCACGACAAGACCGCCGCCTTCCTCCAGGACCTCCAAAGCGGTATGGCCTTCATTCACTCATTCACTAAGTGCAGCGACCACACACACACACACACACACACACACACACACACACACACACACACACACACACACACAACTCAGCACAAAACTGAGGCAAAGTATGTGGCAGCCGGGGCGTCGCCGTTTCGGCCGCGCGTACTCCTTACGCATGTCCCGCTGTGGCGCCCGCGGACCGCGTCGTGCGGTCCACTGCGAGGGAGCTCGCCGCAGATTCCCGACAGCCAGGGCTTCTCATACAAGTGCCTGATCGGGGCAGACCTCTCGCGCCGGATCATCGACGACGTGCGCCCGCTGTACGTATTCAGCGGGGACGACCACGACCAGTGCGTGGTGCTCCACTCGTCGACCCAGCCCACGGCCTCCTTCTTCGATCGCGTCGATGGCGAGCGCGAGTGGAACACGACCTTCTACGCGGGTGCGGAGCCGAGCACCGACGAGACCATCGTCCGCGTGACCCACGCCGTGCGCGCCAGGACGGGGCCCGTCACGGTCGACACGCACTGGGCGCGGCCGGTTAATAACGACGACGATGGCGGCGGTAGCCGCGCCCAGCTGTCGGGAGGTAGGAGTGTGGGCATCCCCGAACAAACGGTGGGCACCTTCAGCTTCCTGCAGGGCAACCTCCGCCCATCGTTCGCTCTGCTCTCGCTTCGGTCGAGCGACTGCTCCGGCGGAGACGTTAAGTGCGCGAGCCACCGGCTGGGGGTCGACGTGTGCTTCCTCCCTCAGCAGTTGGTAGTCTACGCCTGGTACGGCGCCCTCGCGCTGGTCTCCCTTGTCGTGCTCTTCGGCTACCACATCTACCAAGGCTGCTGTGCCGCTCGCCAGATCGGCGGCGTTCTCCCGGGGCCTTCACTGCGACCACCATCGAGCGGCGTCCGCGGACGCCAGGCCCCTCCTGAGGGCTCATGGTGGCGCAATCTGGCGTTAGAGCTGGCCGCCCTGCTCCTTGCGTGCCTCTCTCTTCATCTCTTCTTCATCGTTGTCTCCACTTGAAAGCACACGATCAGGCGACGTTCGCTGGGGCAAGCGTTTCATGCAGGCGTTTGGTTGGGAGGCGAGAGTGAGGGAGATAGGATGTCTATGAAACAAAACAGAAAGAAGGGCGCAGAGGGATAGGGAGAAGAGAGATGGGGTCAGAAGAGGAAGCAGTATCTGTTGGTGCTTTTGGGTCTCTCTTTGACCACCAGCTTCTCGTTGGCTCGCAACCGCTGCGCCCGTATCTCTCGCACCAGGTCAAAGAATATCCGCTCTACGTTGATGCGAAGCTTGGCCGACGACTCGAGGAAGGGGCAGCCGAAGGACAACGCCAGGTCTTGGCCCTCGGCCGTGCTCACCTTGCGGTCCTGGTGGTCGCACTTGTTGCCCACAAGAATGATGGAAACCTCAGCGCCCTCTCTTACCCTCATGATCTGAGTTCGGAAGGTGGTGGCCTCGTCGAAGGTGGCACGCTCGATGATAGAGTAGACAATCATATATCCATCGCCCTCCTTGAGGTACTGGTCGCGAAGTGCGGAGAAGTTCTCCTGGCCCGCTGTGTCGAGAATGTCGAGGCGACATAGGACATCGTCGATCTCCACTTGTTTCATGTAGGCATCTTCGATTGTGGGGTCGTACTCCTCGCTCTCGTCAAATACCTGATGCACCAGCTGAACCGCTAGACATGACTTGCCCACGCCCCCAGCCCCAACCACCACCAGTTTATATGTGTCCACATGGTTTGAAACACTGGGTACATGCGAGAGCTGCGACATCTTCCACGTAGCAACGCTCTTTTGGTCTTGACCGTTACGTCTCAACAGCAGCCGCAAGCATAACATTTGTTGGGTAAAAACCCTGTAAAACCCAAAAATACTTATAGACGAAAATGATGAGGAAGGTGGCACGCATCATCAAGATGGGGGTGTAGCTCAGATGGTAGAGCGCTCGCTTAGCATGCGAGAGGTAAAGGGATCGATACCCTTCTCCTCCACTTAGCTTTTTGAGCGGTTGGCATAATAAAATTGGTAGAACGCTCATGTAGAAAAAGAAAAAGGCGCATGTGTCTCCGAAAGCTGTTGCGGGAGGGAGCAAAAAGCAGATCAGCCCCCACGCTGGGGTTGGCCGCCGGCTGTTGCGATGGAGGCAGTTGGGCCTGGTTGGCCCAAATTCCCAACTGTTGGCCGTAATTTTTCCTTCAGCACCCAGTTTTTTTGGGTTCTTGGCCGTTTTTTCCCGACAACAGCCGCAAGAGACCACACGAGCAATGGAGCCTCCCGAGGGCGCCTCACCGACTGCCTCATCGAGCTCCTCATCCTCTTTGGCAACCACCCACTACGGCTCTGACTCCAGCCCCCCCCACTACTCCTCTCGCTACTCCTCTCGCTACGCCACCTTCGACTGCTTCACCTGCTCGACCACCATCCCACTCATCAACGCATCCTCCCACATTGCACGCTGCCTGCGAGAGTTCAGCCGCACAACCTTGGGGGTGGAGCCCTTTTGTACGTGCTGGATGTGTGGAGGACTGCAGATTCACCCTGGCAGCCCCCTTGTCGGACCAGGTACACAGCTCCCCCCCCCTACCTGTCAATCAGCCCGCAATAAATCTAATTTTTGATTGATTCAATGCAGAGGGCACGATGGTGTTTCCGATAGGAACTGTGGGAGCAGCTACAAGCCGGGCCCCATCTCCCTACCTCTCCCCAACGCCCTCGAGGTCATCCACGGCCCCATTGCCCATTCCAGCTCCTGCGGCCCCCGGTCCCGCGGCCCCCACTCCCGCCTCACCTGCAGCCATGGCTGATGAGGATAAGCCTTCCTTTCAGCAGATGCAAGGCAAGGCCTGCCTCATCTGCAGCCAAAGCCGGTCGGGGCCCAACATACCCTACCCAAGGGTGCAGATGGGCAAGTTCCGCACATTCATGCTGTGCAAGAAGTCGCACCTCGTCAACAGCCAAGAGGCAAGGAGATTCGAGGAGCTTGTTGACTGGCAGCTTGCTGACCTCAAGCAAAACGGAGATCGGATGGTGGATGAGATGGTCGAAGGATCGCAGCCCGACGTTGAACTCGAGTGCGCGCCTACGTGCCATGGTGTCCTCAACCTTAAGGACAAGAACGCCCCACTCGCTCGCTGCACCAACTTAGCAAACCCGCTCCTGTGGACCCGCCACCACAAGGACAGCAACCGCCTCCTCTACTTCTGCAAAGCCTCGCATCTGGTGCGCTACTTCTTTGCCAAGTTCAACAAGCAAGGGTGCAAGGTTGGGCCGCAGGAGCCGCCAGTGACAGCAGCGGGGAAGAAGGCAGCAGCGACGACAGTGGGGAAGAAGGCAGCAGCGACGGCAGCAGGGAAGAAGGCAGCAGCGACGGCAGCGGGGAAGAAGGCAGCAGCGACAGCAGCAGGGAAGAAGGCAGCAGCAACAGCAGCGGGGAAGAAGGCAGCAGCAACAGTAGCGGGGGAGAGGAAGACTGCCCCCAAGGCAACAGCAAAGAAGGTGACGAAGAAGCATAAGCTTGCTGATCTGAGCGACACCGACGGTGACACCCAAGCAGAAGCAGAAGCTGATGCTGACGCTGAAGCCGAAGCTGAAGATGACGAGGAGGAGAACGACAGTGCAGACAAGGGCGAAGGTACGATTTGCTCTACAAGGCAATAACTTGGCGGTTTATTAACAACAAGCTAGCTCAATACACAAACTACATCAATTCCCTTCAACAGGAGATGCGTGAGCGACTGCTGGGGGTACCACAAGAGGAAGTTGAAGAACTTGTCGCTCTCTACACAGCCAAGAAGCTACACGCCCATGATCGCGCACTCTCTCCTCTCTCCCGCATTTATTTAATTCTTATTTTTCTCCGCCACTACCCTGTCTTCCTCTTCCTTGCCACTGTCTTCGAAATCCACCTCACTACAGCACAGCGCATTGTGCACAAGATGCTCAAGTTTCTGTTCAATCATTATTCACCTTATCTTTGTTTCTGCAATCGAGGCTTTCGCCTTGCGCACTCCCGGCGCATGCTGGGACACCTCGTGACTTTTGCCCTCGATGGGGCAGAGCAGCCTGTGCATGCCTCAGACCACCCTGTGGCTGATAGTGAGCTGTTCTCAGCCAAAAAAGGGCAGCACTCCATCACGCTACTCATCCTCATTGCCCTCAATGGGACAATTCTTTGGATTGGGCAGTCTCGCGGAGGGTCAACCAATGATCTTGAGCTAGCCTGTGCTGAGCTCACCACCTGGCTCTCACAATTTGACAGTGATGAACATGGTGTGGCTGATGCCAGGTTCAACGGTATGATTATTTGTTTATTAGTTTATCTTTGACTTCACTAACTTCTTCCCTCTCCATATCAGGTGCTGATGATCATCTCCTCACACCTCCTGCCTACATTGAGGAGACACGGGCAGGGTATCGGGCCTTCTCTCGAGTGCGGATTGTGGTGGAGCAATCCATTGGTTGGGTGAAGAACTGGGCAGCAGCACGCGAGACCCTTCAGTTGCCCACATCGAGGCGCAAGGAGCTGTACAGCTTCCACCACCAGGTGTGGGTGATCATCTCTGTCCTTGTTAACAAGTATCAATGTATATCTCATGCTTGGGACGAATAAACTTGAGAGAACTGCTCCCAACTGGTGCTGGCTAGTTTTTTTGGGTTCTAACAGGTTTCTTGTGGTTGGCAGGGTTCACGCGTGTCTGAGGCGTGTGAACTTGCGGCAACCCTGGTCGGCGCAAAGTGCAACCCTGTTTAACTGTGATGAACCAGGAAAAATCCAGAAAAAACCTGCTTCAACTGCCTCTATCGCAACAGCCGACCGAGCAAAAAAGGAGACAAAATGTTGTTTTGCCCACTGAAGCAAAAGGAGATAGCCGACCGTGGGGCTCGAACCCACGACCACAAGATTAAGAGTCTTGCGCTCTACCGACTGAGCTAGGACGGCTGATGGGGACGAGAAAAGATCATTTGCCTGAGTCTTGACCAAAATCAACTTTGGTGGATAAGATACTGGGCCTGTTCCAAACTTAGGAAGTTGGACAGCAAGGTGGCCTTGTGGTGATACTCAGAGCATCCCATTGAAGCAAAAGGGTACTTGGAGGAGAAGGGTATCGATCCCTTTACCTCTCGCATGCTAAGCGAGCGCTCTACCATCTGAGCTACACCCCCGATCCTTCCGAAGCATGAGGGTGGTTACACCACCATTGAGCTCTTTCCTGAGGGAGCCAGCCGCGTATTAAGAGTTGACGTGGTGGTGGGCAATAGCGTTTTCGCTTTGTCTTGTGCTCTACAATCTTCTCCTTTTCTTCCTCTCCATCGATAGGCGGATGGCCTAGAACGCGTTCCAGACCGCATTTGTACATTTCTGCAGCGTCCAGCCGCCGCATACGAACACGCCCGCGACGTAAAGGGCGCCCAAGATGAAAATGGAACCTGGCAGTGGCACGGAACGAAGAGCAAGAGAGACATCACACGTTTAGTACAACGACGCCACTCACTCGCAAAATGCAGAGCGAATCGTGTGAAATGAAGTGTCATAGAGGATGGAGCAATTTCAAGCGAGAATGGTGGGGTGAAGATAAGGCAAGGGGAGGGAGAAAGTTGGGTGGCGGGGATGGATAAGAGGAGGGGCGCACAGCAGAGGCAAACGCAGCAAAGAATAGTAATTCTTTTGAGGCAGATTTTGGTCCTCCCGCCCTTGGAGACCTCAAAATCATCATCATCATCATCCTCTATGAGAGCGCAGGTAGAGAGCGCGCGCGCGGCAGGAGGAAAAAAAGAGGGTGGTGAGAGCAACGTACATAGACAACAGAGGCAGATAGTGACTTTCAGATTTTGACACATTGCTTTTCGTTTGAAGGGGACAGTGACTTTTTTGAAGTCCTGACCCGCCTCCTCTATTTCTCGCGCCTTTCGTGCCACCTGTTCCAGGGCATCGCCTCTCTCCAATATCTTATCTGCGCAGTGCAGTGCAATTCAATGCATCGATACCGATGAGGAGAGATGTGGCGAGCACACAGGAACAGGCGACGACGAAAGACGACAAGACGACCAAGAGGACGCGGGAGAGGAGCAACAAAAAGAACCAACGAACAAGACACAAGCGCGCGCGCACACACAACACACAACACGAGAGGGGAGGGAGGAGGAGGATTGGAGGGGAGCCCGTACCAACGTTGCTTAGCATGGTGCCCTTCACGTCCTCCACCTTTTCCATCACCTCCCGCAGTTTGTCCGTGGTGTTGTCCGAGTAGTAGAGCTGAGAACACAAGTTGGATAGGAAGAGGAGGGCAGTGAGGCATCGAGCTTGGGGCGTGCGGTGGCCAAGAAGCACCACCAGACGTATGGAGAACGACGTACCATTTTCTGTTTGAGGATGGACTGGAAGGTCTGGTTCATGTCGTAGGGTCGGGCCTGCATCGCCTCGCGTAGCCGGTACTTGGAGTGCCACTTCTCTCGAATGTCCTTGAGGAAGCTGAACGGCAGCCTCTGTAGGAGGGGGGTTAACACGGGACACAACACAACATCAAAGAAAAGGGCGATGCGGTACCTGTCCGTGAACCGCTTGTGCGACACACATGAAGACGATCCCGTCCTCCATGATGTAGTGAAAATGGTACCTTTTCGGAAGATGAAGATGAAAAATTAGGATTGGGAGGTGATTTGTGGTTGAAGAGTACGTACTTCTCTGTGATATAGGTCTTCTTGTGGTTATGCATTCGGGCACATATCTTCTTCAAAACTTTCTCCGACAGCACGCTGCAGACCTGCGCATCGTAGGCTGATTCCTTCAGAGGCGAAGAGCAAGATGCTAAAATCTTCTCTTCATAGGCCACCAGCGAGTGGATGATGCAGGAAGCGTCGCCTCCCCCTTTTCCCATTTTGGTGTATAGATATGCGGGGGGCGTTGATAATTAATAGCCGATGGATGACGATGCGCAGTGGTGTGGTGAATTGGACGAGGTGGAGAAGACGGGCGAGTGGGGTTGGGTGCGGGCAGGTGCTGTAAGTTCTGGAGAAGGGAGGAGAAGCCCCAGAAGCGCCCGCGAGCTTCTCGCTTCTGTGGGCGCGGCAGAGACGCAGACGCAGTTGTTCGGTCCGCCTGGCAACCCGGGCAGACTGCCAAAGCCGGCAGTCCACAGGGCCACGACCAGGAGCACAAAGTTTTAACGTCGACGGCCGCAAGCACACGCACGCAAGATGGGCCATTGTGGTTAGACCCGAGACAACGACTGACCCGACAACGGCTCACGAGCAACAGGGTCTCGTATCTAAAATAACTGCCCAGTAGCGCGGGACCTTGTTCACGCTGCCCTTGGTTTCCGCAACCTGTCGGTTCACCACAGATGAAGAGAGTCACGGCACTCCCTGGATACCCACCCCAAGAGCCCGCGGCGAACCAGTGGTGACGTCCAACAGCAGCAACGGCCGCAACGCATGGCCCAAGGAATGCATTCAAATTTTTCTTGTTCTGCACCCACACCCACACTCAGTGCACTGAGTGACTGCTTGTAGTGTGATAAAAGACGAGAGGATGCAACTCGGCAGCATCTACCTCAAGGACAAAGAGGCAGCCATTCCCGAAGTTCGGCGGTGGTAAGAGAGCCCAACCCAACTTTCTCGGCCTGCCTTTTTGTGCTCCACATCCATATGGATGGTTGCCGGCCCTCACCTTCTGGCTATCACAACAACTTCTTTTTATGATTACCTCATCCACCCTGTTGGCGTGCCTCACCTTGTCGTAGGCCGCGGCCCTTCTTTCGCTTTCTCTCTTTTTTGGCCTCTTCGCTCTTTCTTCACACTGTTATATTAACTTGTTTTTTTTTTTTGGGCCATCTGCGCAGGCTCCTTGACACCTATGAGGTGGTGCCGGGGGCCATGGTGCCCAAGAAGCAGGTGTACGACGCCTACCGCGCCTTCTGTGCCCGTAGCGACTTCGAGCCATCCGATGTGTCATCGTTCGGCAAAATATTCAAGCGCGTCTTCCCCGAGGTCGAACGCAAGCGCCTTGTCAAAGGTTGGCACTACAACAACCTCGTGCCACGACATGTCACCACATCTGGAGGCACCGAGGATTCATCGCCGGCACCAACACCCACCGATCGGCTCTACCACTCGGACCCCGTGGTCCCCACGGCCTCTTCGCGTGGGGCGCACAGGCACCACGGCAGCAACAGACCGCTCTCGCCGCCTCCTCGACCTTCGCGCAGCGCCTCGCCCTTATCTCATGTGGCGAGCTTCTCCGCTACTACCACGACCCCCTCGAGGTCTCGCTCACCGTCTCCATCTTCGGCGATCGTTCGTCGAGCCCACAGTCAGTCGCCCGTGTCGAGCTCGCACCACATACGGACCCGCGCGCACGCCCCCGGCCACGCGCACAGCCTCACTCCTCCACTCCTCTCCCCTGCGCCGCTCCGACCAGTGACCCCACCACATCTCGTGAATCCAACGCCACTCTACCACCACCCCGCCACGGCAGCGCATCAACAGCATCTTCAACAACTTCACCCGCATCACTTCCACCCACAGATTCTTTACGGTCATGCCTTCTATCACCACCAACCGGGCTACCCGCCACCACATCAACTCCCTCCTCCACAACACCAGCAACAGCCTCAACAACTGCCCGCCAACGCGTTCGGTCGGCCCCACCACCAACTGGAGGCCGCGGGTCATCACCACGTGCGGCGGAATCGGCCTCCACCCGGTGTCCCAGCGGCAGTGGTCCCCGAGGTCGAAATGGCCGAAGGTGAAGAAGAAGCGCAAAGCACTCCAAGGGATGATGTTGGTAGCAGGGCCACCACACCTGCGCCGGTCAGCGCCGCAAGTTCTCCTGGTAACCCCCCTCTCTGGGCTCCTTCTTTATCTTCGTGCTGCTACGGTAGCCCTGTGCTCGGACTTATGTTTACTTGAACTCACACCGGACATTTGAGCTTTCGTTTTTAAAAATTTTTTTATTATGTTTTTGAGCCACCAAATAATTATTCTCTGCTCGCAGCGATGGTTTTGGATGGGTGGAGCGCCGGTACACATCTGCATTTGATGAGTGAGGTGGAGCACTACGTGGGAGTCTACCGACGCGAGGTGTGGGGCCTCAAGTACGTTACCACCAAAGCCCAACGGCGGCCGTGCGTCGTGTATTGCGATCGGTTTTGCTGGCGTTGCGCGCGCGTGTATGCCAACAACGTTTGTGCGTGATGTGCATCGATCAGCCCTGTCAATCCTGCCGCGCTCGACACAGATCTGCTTCGGTACCTGCTGACAACGGAGGAAGGAGCAAAGGAGCGCAGCCCCCTTTCGATGTGCGGCCTTTTTGCCTTGAGCGTCGGTACGTCGTTGCGTCCTTCACTTCATGTCACTTCAACGTTTGTCAAATCTCGTTGTCCAATCAGACAAAGTGCCGGCTCTCATCGCTGTATTCTCCCGTTTAGGTAGCACCTTTGCAGGCGACTTCCGCAGAGGCAGAGAGTTCATGAACAAGCTGAGGTGTGTCCCCCCCCCAAACCGTGGGATACTTTGCCGTTCTCTGATCGCAAGTGGCCATTATTGTGATTGTGTGCGCACAGGTCTCAAGTGAGCGAGATGTTCGATGCCAGCAACTACGACGTAGCGTGCGTGCTTCGTCATCTGTCTCTGCTCTCGCGGTTCTACGCCGACACGCAAAGGGAGGGCATGGAGAAGTGCACCTACTACCTCACGCTGAGCCAACAGATCTGCGAAAACATCGGCGCGGTCAATGACGAGAACTACCTTATCGCGCTTAAACTTCTCAGCCTGTACGAGCGAGTGGACACCGAGGACAAGATTGCCGCGGCCCTTACTCAGCCACGGGTGCGACCGCCGAGCTTGTCCGCCCTCCCTCCCGACCTGCAGCGCTCGCTCACCGTGGCTTGTCGTGTGGTGTGGGACAGTGGAGGAAAAAGTGGGCCAGCGGCTCTCCCTTCATTGAAGACTACATGTACGGCAAGATGACGGAGATGGCACGAGACCACCTGTTTGAGACTCCCAAGAACATCCTCAGGTTGCTTAACCCACCATCGACCTCTGGTACAGTTTACGACCAGCCTGATCGATGCTTGGTGATCAGTGGCGCTGATATCCGTCCGCCTTCCTCCCTCCCTCGCCCCATCCGCAGCGCCGTCTACCTCGCTCCACAACGACATCACCGAGCAGCTCGGGCGAGTCGATGAGTGGGAGGCCAAGATGGGCGACTTGCAGGAAACCTACGGTTCACTCCACATGCTCAAGCTGATCCGCACCTATCTGTTCCTTCTGCGCACCTCTTGCCATTCGGTCATTCATCAAACAGATGATGCTCTTGAGAGGTACGCCCACCCCGCCACCACTCGCCCTTCGTTCACCACGGTCTCCCCTGACTCCCGTGTGTTGTCCTCGTTGGAAATGACAGTGCGATCCATTTTGTGCAGCTCTTGTCGGAGCTGCTGCTGCCATACCAGGTACGCCAACGCCGACGCTCTCCGATTTGCTTTCCCTTCCGGAATCCCGGCGACCTTGCTCATCTCTGGTCACCCCTCCCTGTGAGCAGGTTGCCTGTTTCATCGAGCTATCTTCGCAGAATGTATATATGAACTCGTTGATTCAAACGCTGCTCCACGCCGGCCGCTACGATCAAATCCAGGTATCCAAGCAATGGCGTACGATACGGCACGTTTCATTAGGCTGACGTTACGTCCTGCTCCAATAGGGGCTCACCGAGCTGGCCCAGCCGTTGGCCATGGAGTTTGACACCATCAACGTATTTCGTTGTTTCCTGCTCGATTTGCTGGCCGCCCACCAGCAACGACTGCGGAGCGGCGCAGCCCCCTCGTCTCCCACGGCCTCGATGCCGTCGCCTTCCGTCACGTTCATGATCACCTCCCCATCACCGCCCCCCTCCGTCACCGTCCCGCCGCCGCCACTGCCCTCGTTTCCCTTGTACACAACGCCACACGCCATGCCCACGCTTCCGCCACTCCTGCCACACGGCTTCCACGAAGGAGCGACGACCACGTCTTCGTCGTCTTCCGCTTCCTCATCGCCTCGACCCCTTCACCCCTCCTCGTCGTCTCAAATGGTTACCGGCATGCCTTCGGTGATAGCTCCCGATCGCCCGGAAGATCACCACGAAGTCGAGAGTCTCCACGCCTACCTCTCCTCCTTCCTCGACCAAAATATGTAACTACGCCACCACTGACACAATCGCACAAGTAAAACAATGTAACGTATCCCCACCCATTTAGCAGAACTTAAACAACCGTTGGATCATGTCATCATCGCTACACGCGATAAGGCAGGATCGCGCAGTCAGCCTGGAAAATGACGAGGTCACCAACAACGCCGGTAGCAGTCCTACAAGTTGAGAGCCACAGCTTCGTCGCTGCACAATTTTAAGATAAAGATAACCAATTAAAACAATAAAATTGGGCAACCCAAGTTGGCCATAAAAGTCTAAATCCATTTCTGGTGAAGGATGGAGACTCTCACGGCGACGCTGGACTTCCCCAAGGTGGTGCGCGGTCAGGTACCTCGTCCCAACCACATTGTGCTGGCACTTTGTTGGGGGGGGGGCGCTAACAGCTGGTGGTTATGCGGTGTCGGGTTGGGCCGCTGTGTAGGTGGAGTACAGGAGGGACCCGCTGACGGGACAGCAGACGCGCATTAACCCTGCCCGCGCGCGACGCCCCAAGCAGGGCGAGGGCCTCGACTCTCAGTTTGAGCAGGTCATCGCATCCTCGCAGGGCGGGTACGCGCACGTCTCAGACTCAGCAAGGCACGCCAGCCTGTGCTGACCAGTACCGTGATCCGTCTGGCTTCGTCGTGGTCTCGCGCGCAGGTGTCCCTTCTGCCCCGAGCGCATCCTGGACAAGGTGCCCCGGTTCAGCGCGGAGGTGGGCAAGGACGACGGCCGCATCTTCCAAGGCGACGCCATCTTCTTCCCCAACCTCTCGCCCTTTGGCGAAAGCCACGCCGTCGGCGTCATCTGCAACGAGCACTTCCTCGATGTCGATCAGTTCACTCACAAAATGGTTCATCGTCACACTCATGTCATCATTCATTTATCACCGCCATCATCAGCTTCTTTTTATGTCCTCTCATCCGATGGCGTGTGTTGGCTCCTCGTCAGGTGAAAGACAGCCTGGTGGGCGCCCAGACCTACATCCGCGCGCTGCCGCCGGCCTTCAAGTTCCCCGTGTTCGTGTGGAACTACATGCCGCCCTCGGCCGGCTCCATCATCCACCCGCACGTGCAGGTGTTGGTCGAGGAGACGCCCGTGCCTGAGCTGGAGCGGTTCCTCACCAAGGCCAGCGAGTACCACGCCAAGAGTACCGTCTGCACCTCGATTCGAGTGTCGTGCCATTGTCTCGTCGTCGTGCCGCTCGTCGTATAGCGCTCACACGTTGATATGTCCACATCGATTGACCAGCAAAGCGCAACTACTACGCTGATCTCTATGAAGCGGAGAAGGGCGGGGCTCGCTGGATCGGAGAAAACGAGTCGGTCTTCGTGCTTACGACCTTTGCCCCGCGCGGCTTCAACGAGGTACCCTCCACGGCATGAATACCTAAGGCGCGGAGCCACCTTCACCTTACCGTCGGGCTTCCATAGGTCCAGTTCGTGTTCAAGAACGTGTCCTCGGTGACGGACTTGAGCGAGAAGCAGGTCGACGACTTTGTCTCTGCCCTCTTGAAGGTGTTCAAGGGCTACAAGGTACTGCTGCTCCCGTTGACGTTGCATGGCCATAAGGTGCTCATGTGCTAACGCCATAGTCATGTAGACGGCACAAAGCGTGGGCTCCTTCAACATCGCCAGCTACTCGGCGCCGGCAAGGTAAGCACCTGCGTGACATCCTGGTGGCCGGGCTGTCACCTGACCACCAACTCTCAATGGTTGTGAGTGCAGGGCCCACTACGGTCCGGACGACGTTCTGGGAACGCCCACTTCCTACTGGCTCGTACTCAAACTCTTCTCCAGGCCCAGCCCCAAGGGTATGCACTCCCCCGCTGCACTCAACCGCGTCTCACTTACACCGGCTGCATGCCTATCCAGGCGTCTACACGAACGACACCGGGCCGATGGAGAGGTACAGCTTTCCTTCCACGCACCTTTAGCTGACGATTTACGAATCACGTGCTGAGGTCCTCCTCCTCTGGCGTCATCTAGGATGTACGATTCGTTCGTGATCGACAGCGTGCCCGAGCAGCTGGCCGAGTCCCTCAAGCCCTTCTTCGACTGAGCCAAAGAGCACGTAGAACACGGGAAAAATCCCAGATTTCGAATAAGGTGGGGATTGGTGAAGCGACCGTGTCTGCAGACTCTCTTCCGACGAAATTTGCGTTCGCTGCCCAAATCAGTGTCGCCAGGCTCTGGCCAGGGCAGGCTGCCTTGGAGGATCTCCAAAGAGAGCAAACTAGATGAAGAGGAACGTAGAGGGGGAGAGCTCCGCTGGAGCCGGAGCAGATGACGCGGAGGTGCAACAGGGGCCGAGCAAGAAGGCCCGGCTGCCGGTCGTGGAAGATGCGAATGGAGAAGGACCGGAGGAGAAGGAGGATGAGCATCGCCCTCATCACCAGGGCAACAAGAAGAGAAAGAGGGCCGGTGCATGCCTGGTGGCGGAGGGATATGACGAGGTGCTCACCTTTCTCGGCACGCTCATCAACGAGTTCAAACCGACGCACGTCAAGTTTCCCTCTGCTATCCTCATCGGCTCACGGGCCGCTTACCACTGGGACCCCGTACGTGCACTCTTCAGCGCCGCCACCCTGACCTCGCTGCTGTCTGCTGGTCGTCTTACCTGTTCAATGTTCCGTGCCGCACGACACTCTGCTCTGTCGCAGGACACGATGCGCCCGCCCGATGATTGGAACCTGGTCATTCTGCCGTGGGCGCTGGAGAATTGGCTTGCCATCAACACCATCACAGTTTCGAAGCCAGAGAGCGTATGTCACCTCTCGCTTCCGCGATCAGCGCGAACGCTCACCCACCAACATGTGTGGCATGATGTATGTGTGTTCGAGCACAGAAACTCAAGATGTACGAGTACGTGCTGCCCAATCCCCGGCTCCCCGAGTCGGTGCTGCCCAAGCGACCGCACGGCAACGGCCACACGCTCTCCAAGATGTGGCGTGTCGACTGCGTGATCGACCGCCAGGTGCTCCACTTTGATCTCTGCGCCAAGTATCTCTACGACCCCGCCGTCCAGATGCAGCCATCAAGCAACTGCCTTCTCTTTGGTAACCTATCCCGCGCACTGTGGGAGGAAGGGCCCTATGAGCGGCCGCTTACTTTCTGCGGTCGTGTGCGTGTGCTCAGACATGGTTGCGAACTTCGTAATATCGCACAAGGAGCGAACGACGGCGGTGAAGCCGTTCCCCGGCGGAGGCAAGGCGATGGTTGCGCCGCTGGAACTCTTGGAAGTCATCAAGCGCTCGCACATCTATTGGCCGGGCGACTCGTGGCACAAGCACATCAACGACTTGCACGCTCTACGCCTAAAGCTGAAGCGAAAGAGCGGAGCTAAGTATGACGATAGCCTGAGGCACGGCCCACCACATGCTCACCCTCGCCTCCAAAGCGCATCGGTTGTGACGAACGCAACCACACCTTACCACAACGCAGATCGGAAGAGATGGTGTCGTTCCTGCAGCGACGCTACCGGGAAACAGAGGAACGGATGGGCGTGCCCGGCATGCACCTCAATGTTCACATCAGCGGCTCCAGTGGAGGACGGGTAACGCCTACCCGCCCCACGCCCAGCTCCTTGGTGGTTTGGCTGAGATTTTGACTCGCTGTGTCTCCTTCCGCGTGTCGGCATCAGGAACCCTCCCACCAGCACGCGGCCTACCATAGAGTGGTGGCGCGCGGCGAAGTGCCCCTTTACGAAGAGCTCCAAAGGTAAGGCGTAACCGGCCGTACATGGCACGCCGTTGTGTGCGAGAGCGTGCTCACACGCCAGTATTTGTGGGTGCTGCCATGTCGGTCGAGAGCAGGAATCACGTTCTGTCCATGGACGTGTTCAACGGCCTGCGCCACGAGTCCAAGCTCAAGCTCATCCGCGAGGAGGTAATGACGCTCGCTCTGGAGCGACGCCTCGCCTCCGATACCACCGACTCGTCCGCCGACTCCGCCTATGCCGATGCCCTGGAGCAGTGCGTCTCTCCTCCCACAGCCTCTTGGTGTGTTGTATGGTGGTTGACTCTGGTGCAGGTTTTGCACGGTGTTGACGCGAGGCGACTTGCGTGATTTTGCGCTGGACCACTACCCCGAACTGGAGCGCGCAAAGGCCGCCTTCGCCGCCCTGTGCGAGGAGGGCGAAGGCAGCAGCAAGCCCCGCTTCGACGTCGATTGCGACGGCGTAGGCGGCAGGCCCCGGGACGCCGACGCCCAGGCCCTTCAGAGCGCACTGGCCACCTGTCCCGTGCTCAACCTCCCGGATCACGCTCAGTCGGACGACCTCGCCGCCGGTTGCGCCTGCGTTGCTGCTCTGCGTCCTTTCGGGGGCTCCCGTGAATAAAAGCCAAAACAGTCCGCACCTGGCACCTTAAAATTACACGCCAGTTTCATTTCAGGGCCTTGTTGTCGACACAGCTGGGTCACTCGAACATGCCGACGCTTGGGGTGATGCTCTTGGTGGGGGTGGTGCTGAGCACGGTCACATTCGGTGGGGTTGCAGGAGCGCACACAACGACTTCTTCGAAGCTGAGCGGAGCGGTTGACCCGCTCGTCGGCAAGGTGTTGGCCGCGATGCAGGGCGAGCAGGTGCAGCACTCGCAGTCTTTCCAGCCGTTCCCACTCCAATGGAGACTCGATCGTGGCCTCTACCGTTCCGAAATACATCTCAATTTCGTGGGTCAAGGTACGCGTCCCCCCCACTTCGTCTTCGTTCTTCTCCATAATAATTGAAAACGAAAATGAAAATTCGTCATTGGGCCAGGATGGTGGGAGGATGAAGAGAACACCCTACTTCGACGCAACTTTGCTATTCCTGATTCCAACATGTTTGTGACCACTTTCATCTTGTCCGCACTGCTCGAGGTACCCACGGATGCTTTAATGCAATGCAGTTGTCTAACAAAGTGGAGGGGCTCAGGCGTCGTCACTCGGCGCCATCGAGTTAGCGCCCAATGATGAATCGTTCCACATGGCCCTTGATGCCGTGCTCTCATTCAAGGACAAGAACCGGCCTCCAGGTAAACATCCATCGCGACACAACCGCGTCCGAGTGTCGCGTCCGTGTCACCCAGATCTCGCTGCCTCCTCACATATATTCTTGCGTGCGTCCCGTGGCGACAATTGGGGTAGGCGTGCCGGCCTACTCCTTCTGGCCACAGGCGCAGATCAACGGCACCTGGTCCGCCAACCCTGTGAACCTCATCGCTCCGTTCAAATACTTTGGTAGGCGCACCACCCTTCCTCCCTCATTCTCTCTCTCGCCTTACGACTCACCTCTCTCCCCCCACAGATTCTCTGACCGAGTTCGTGGCGGAGGTGTTTAAGTCGGTAGGCCTAGAGGGCTACTACGAGCAGTGCGTCCCAGTGCTACGGCTTCGCACCGGTCATGCGCCTGGCGTCTAACTCGCCTCGGTTCCGCTTCCTCAACGTTTGCGTGGGTGGGTGTGAACACAGGATCGAATTCGTTGCCGTGCTGCTGCAGGGATTTACCTCGGTCTACCACATCCCGGCCGACCTGGACGACTCCTCCGTCAACCTGGCCCTGGGCGGCATGCTGGCGGCCCAGCGCAACAGGTTTCCCGAGGCCCACGCCAAGTGGGAGTCGGTCAACTCCAACATCACAGGCCTCTTCGAAATCATCAATAAGGTGCGTCAGCTTCATACATGTATCCCTTCTCGAGCTTCTTCTCTGGTTCACGCTTTATGAACACCGGAACACAGTTCGCCTATCGGCCCTTCGTGTCGAATGGCCAATACACCGACTTGATCGACCCGCGCTCCTACTACTTCATGCATCCGTTCCTGTCTCAACTTTCGCAGCCTTCCCTGGCGCTCGGGTCCACCTGGCTCATGGCACGTGTTCTACTAAGGCTTCGTCCTTTTTCGTTCGTTGGCGCCTGCCTCTCACTAGAGGAGCATGTTGCAGGATTTGGTCGGGGACAATGTGACCTCGGGTGTGGTGGGCATGCCGTTCCACCTCAACAACGTTGACATGACTGTGATCTCCAACTTCCTCTATGGCACGTCGCAAGCCGTGCTCGAGGAACTCAATCGTGGCGCCGCAAAGGACTATTTCATCAGCCACCCTGACTTCCAGCAAGTTTTCGAGAACTCTGCGCAGGTCGTTAGGTGCTCGCCCAAGCCCTCCGCACGCATGCGCGCTCGTCAATGTCCAACACTAAGATAACCGATTTTCCCTGGCGTGGCACCACCAGCTGGGCTATTGAAACTGGTGCAGCGGCGGCTCGCCCTGATATCTCGCTGCTTTACTACCCATCCCTCTACGACTTCTTGTGGATGGCCGCGCGCACGGCGCGATATCTTAATGCTAAGGGAGATGCCACGGTAACGCTGGGTTGCGTGTCGTGTGTATGCATGTGCGTGCGTGCGTGTGCGTGTGTGAGAGTGAGTGCGTGTGTGCGTGTGCGTGCGTGCGTGTCTTGTGCTTGACGTTGCTGCTCTGTTGACCCGCCGTTCAGAATGCCATTCCCACGCTGGCGAGAGCGAGGAATAGGCTGACTGCAGCGCTGAAGGATGCCGGCACGCAACAGATACTGGCTTCGGCACGCTACGACTCCGTCGGCGCCTACTGGTTCGCGGGCTCGCCTCCGCTAGCAATTCACCACAGTCCGGAGATGCTGTACAGGTGATAACGGCCTTCTGAACAGGGACGATTTCCTCGGAGACTACGGCGGGGTGGAGCGCGGAGAGGATCGACTCTTTAGCACGGCCCTCGCTGTCAACATGCTCATGGACGTGTGGAGCACGCCTGGCAGGTGCCACCTCCATTCGCCTGGTATATCGGTGATTCGTCTTACTTAACCTGATCCCACGAACAGTAACGGTTCGAGCTGCAAGCTGCAATGGGCCAAGGACGCGCCGCAGGCCATCCCTCCTCTGGTAAGCGGCGGCATTGCGTATCTGCGCCGGTACCTCCTCTCCGGAGAGTTCGAGCTAGGCAACGCATTCTTCTCGGGTTCCATGAAGGTACGACGTTCGTAGTAGACCTGGTCGTCAGTACGAGCTGCGCCTGACGTGTCGTCCACACAGGGAGACAGCACGTCGCCCTACAGCTACCCGGCCACCTACTCCCGCTTCCAGAACGGGACGGCACTGGATCCAATCACCGGCTCGCTGCCTTCGGACGCGCAGGATTGGTTCACGCTGGTGTACGGCATGAAGGGCCTAGTGTCCGAGACCACCTACCAGAAGATGACTGACCTCAAGTGGTGGGGCAACTCCACACCCAAGCAGTTCCCTGGTATGCTTCGTCGTCGCAACGATGTTGATGTCGGACCACACCACTGATGTAAAACAATGTGGGCGGGACAGGGTTCAACATTCCCGGATCGGCGTGGCCGTATTGGTCGTCGCCCGCGATGACCTACGCCATGTCGCTCATCGCCATGGCCAATTTCCAGGCCGTAGAGCAGTGCCCTTCCCCCTGACGCACAACCAACCGAGCCGCCACTTAAAACTTTCCAGTACCGTTTCGGTGTGCCAATAGCAATAGACGTGATTGATTGGGTGCACAATAACAATTACCAATTGAGCGCTATTGGTGCACTTATTTGTTTGTGTACCTTGATCTTCCCACAACAATCCTCCACCTCCAATCACAAGAGCCGAGCGCAGCAACAAAGGGAGAAAGAAACCACCCACCAACCAAACCATAACACCAAACAAACTTCCGAACATAAACACAACATGGCGAGTCATCTACTCCTCTTGGTTGCTGCGCTCCTTGCCCTGGTGGTGTGCACCCTCGCCGCCCCTATCAGACCTAAGCTCAGTGAGACCTTCGAGACGAGAGGCATCATCCAAGTCAAGCACAACGGCACTGACCTCTTCGGCGAGAGTACCCAGCCCTCCACCATTGACTTCCTTCCATGGAGTCCACTCACATCTGTCCCTGTCAGTTCACTGGGCCGTTGACCAGCCCGATGGTAAGACCCTCGAGTACGTGTTCTTTGCCGGGTTTGGCCACCTCAATGTGTGGAGCCTCGACAGATGGGACCTGGTGCCCCCCCCAAACCCTGGTTCCGAACTTGCTTCTGGGCCTGGAACTTACTCGTCTTTTCAGAAAAAGGGATACCGCATTGAGAACCATGACGACAAGGCGTGCAAGGTGGTAGAGCTTCCCTCCAAGCTGCAGCCCATCTGGGGCTGGGTGGAGCACGCCGACTACTCGCACAACTTCACTGGCCCCAACAACGAGCAGTTTGACGTGTGGGCCTATAAGACCGCCGGCATCACGTTCGAGGTGGGCGTGCCCGCCAAGCGCCCCAACGAGCTCCGCTACTTCAGCCGCGTGTCGCCCCATGACCACTTCTCCCTCTACGTCGAGAAGTGGAGCCCGGCCAAGCCCCACGCGACCTGGTTCGAGGTCCCGCGCGAGTGCCCTGCCAAGCCCGTCTTCCTTATCAACTAGTTATATGTTCACTGTACACCATACTTTAAGGATGACAACCGAGCTACACACGTATCTTGTCCCAAAGCGGGAAGGCGAAGTCAGCCAACCGTATTTCAAAAAGGAATTATTGTAATGCATCTTCAAGCAGGAACGGTCTGTTCTGGAGACTTTTCATACCACCAGAGCAGGGCTGAAACAAAGTTGTTGATTATGAGAAGAACTAGTTCTATTGCGCTGGGTCGCGGCAGCCTGTTGATGGCGTCGACAAGGGGGGCGACTGCTTCGCGCTCGTTCGCCTCGGCCACGCCCCCCTCGCAGGCCATCTGGCAATCGCTCACCAACGCACGCCACTCTATCGTGAACAAGAAGAGCGAGGCAACCACCACCAAGGTTCGGCCAAAGCGTGTTGAATGCTATTGCGTTTATCACCATTGCATTTTGGGTTGAAATGAAGTTCGCTTAATCGTACGTGCGCAGGGTGTCGAGGATCCGCACGTCCACGAGCTTAGAGCGCTTACTATAAGCCCAGGCCACCTCAAGGAGTTCGTGCAGGTGTCCGAGAAGGCTCTGCCCCACAAGATCAAAGAAGGTAACCACCGCCCTCCGCTGCAGTCCAGCTCATTTTGTAATGTGCGTTGCTGTGGTGGGCCACAGGCGCCAAGCTCATCGGCTACTTCAACGTCACGTTGGGTGAGTGCACCAACGAGGTTATTCAAATCTGGCAGTGGGAGAGCTACAAGCACCGCGAGAAGGCCACCGAGAACCTCGCCCACAATCAGGCCTGGGAGGAGTACACCAAGTACGCCCTACCAATTGACACTACTCGCGCTGTCTGTCTGTCCGTCTGTCTGTCCAATGCTTATTGACGTGGCTGCCTTGTTTACCCAGGACGGTGAAGCCCATGCTCCAGCACCAGAAGTATTCGATCATCCTCCAGTTCCCGTTCTGGCCCCTTGAGTATCCCGAGACCAAGGGAGGCATCTACGAGCTCAGGTAGCTCTCCCTTTCTTTCTCTCCGCTCTCTCTCCTTTGACTGGAATGGCCCCTGCGCTGCTCTCCATGCTGACAGTGTGCACACACAGGACGTACCGCCTGATTCCCGGCGCCGTGTGGGTCTGGGGGGACTACTGGGAGCAGGGCCTCAAGCACCGATCCAAGTACGTCCAGCCCGTTGCGGCCTGGTACACGGAGATTGGCCACCTCAACACCGTCCACCACCTCTGGTACTATCTCTCGCTGCCCATGTTCGTGCGTATGCCCGTTCAACCTGTGTTCATTATGCCACACGCAGGCGCTACGACGACATGGACCAGAGGAGGCAGCTGCGCGAGGCCGTATGGGACGAGCCTGGCTGGTACTCCACTGACGCCACTCTCCTCCGCTCGCTCTTCCCCCCCCCTCAATTTCTGACGCTGCTGCGCCTGCGCGTGTGCTCCTGGTTCAGGGCTGAGATCGTTGAGCTGACGCACCCGCTAATCCAAACGATGGATTCTCGCATCTTGACGCCCACTAGCTTCTCTCCTCTTCAGTAAGCCATCGAGGGCCTGCACGCCTCATCCTGACGCACTGCCCTGGCAGCGCCGCTTGCGGCCTCCTGTGCTAATAAATAATAAATAATAAATAGGTTTTTTTGTATGCGGTAAACCATTTTTGCTGCAAGATGAGTAAAGCAGGGTTCGACTTCGAGGTGTTTGGCAAGGTGCAAGGTACGTTGCAGAGCACAACGTGGAATTGGGCAGCCACTGACACGCCACTGTGCGATGCTGCACCGCAGGAGTGTTCTTCAGGTAATCCCCCCCTCTCACCGTCTCAAGTCTTGCTTACACTGGTTGTGCAGAAAGCACACGGAGGAGAAAGCCAAAGAGCTGGGCCTGGTGGGATGGGTCATGAACACTCCTGAGGGCACGGTCGTCGGCCAGGCACAGGGCGATCCCAATGCCCTTCAGACCCTGTAACACCTCCTTCGCCGCCCAGCGGTCGGCCAGCCGTCTCACGCCAGGCGGGTTATTGGGGGGGGGGGAGAGACAGACGCAAGTGGCTGCAGGAGGAGGGCTCACCAAAGTCACGCATAGATCGTTGTGAGTTCAAGAACGAGAAGGAGGACTTGCACGCGCTCGAGTTCTCGACGTTTGGGGTGAAGCGGCCGAGCAGGAGGAAGCCAGAAGAGAACAGCAGCTCGCGCGGTGAAGCCAAAGGCGACACCAAGCAGAAGAAGACGAAGACGACGGAGAAGATACACCCGGACGACAGCAGCGAGAGCAACAAAGTGGAGAAGAAGAAGAAAAAGAAGAAAACGAAGGAGTCAGCCTGAAGGCACGACCCCCGTTGTTTTCACCTTGTTGTTCGCCACGAGGAGCTAGGCCAAAAAGAGGGAAAGGGATGGGGGGGGGGGGTCATCTCACTCGTCGGCGTCGAGGAACTTGCTCTCGTCTTCCTTGAGCTTCTGTCTGCCGAGGTCGCGCACGACGGCGTCGAGCTTCTTCTCGTCCTCGTCCTCGTCCTTCATCTTGCCCTTACCCGTGTTGTCGTTCACCGACATGCCCTGCTCGCCGAAGCGCTGGCGATGCTGCATCTGCTGCTGGAACATCTCGTCCTCGTCATCGTCGTCCTCCTCCTCCAGGCCGTCGTCCAGGCCCTGCAGGAACGCGTCGTTCTCCTTGGCCGGGATCAGGTACTGCGGGTTCTTCCAGAACTCGGCGTCCCTGGTGGGCGCGAAGTGGTTCTCCTTCTGCATGTGGTCGAGCAGCTCCTTGCGGGATCCCTGCTTCTCGCCACACTTGACGCACGCCTTCTCCTCGACCTGGCGGCGGATGTAGTTCACCAGCTTCACGCTGTCGTAAAAGTCCAGCGCTACAAAAGAAAAAGGAATGAAAAATGAGAAGAAATGGCCGAAGTAGCGAAGCGAGGACACGTCGTACACCACTCCTTCTTGAGGGCTCGGAAGTCGAAGCCGTGCTCGCTGGTCATGTGGTCCATGCAGATCGGGGGCGACGAGAGGACGCGGTCGCAGAAGAGGCAGTCCGTGTCGTTCGGCAGGTCCTCCACCCAGTCGTCCCAACTGCAGCCATCAAGAAGAGGGACGTGCGCCACTTGAGCTTTTTACGACTGCTTGCGCGCGCGTGCGAAATGGAGAGCAGCAGCACGTACGTCTCCTCGACGTCGCTTTCCGAGGCAGAGGTCATGGTTCCCATGGAGGCGGTGTCATCGTCGTCGTCCTTCTCCTTCTCCAGGGCCTTCCAGTCCTTGCCCGGCTCCTGTAAACCGATTACGAGGCGAACGTCAGAGCCGTGGCTCAGGGAGAGCTCAGCAACACATGGAAGGAGGAGAGAGAGAGAGGTCAGGGGAGAGTCGGTACGAGGTAGTTGATCATGTAGAAGCGATCGTAGGCGGTGTCCTTGGAGTTGATCTTGAAATGCTTCTTCTTCCTCATGTGCTTCTTGAGCACGGCGTGGTTCTTGAACGTCTTCTCGCAGTAGATGCACTTGATGCTTGAGGAAGGTGAACGGACAAGAAGCGGAGAGAGAGAGAGAGAGAGAGAGAGGTCAGCACGCGCGAAAGAAGATCACCCTGCACGCAACGTGCGGCAATGATGACGACGACGCCGCAGCAAATGGTTCATACGCATCGATCTTCTGTTGGAGAATGTCCAACAGCTCCTGGATGCCGACGAGGTTGTCCGGCCGGCCGATGTTGAAATGGTGCTCGGCAAACATGTGCTGGAAGAGGTCGTCTCTGGCCATACCAAGGAGAAGGAGAAGAAGAATGCGTGTAGTTGGTGAGAACGGCGTGTTTCCCCAAATGACTGCCGCGAAGACCGCTGGGCGTACCTCTTGAACCACATCTTGTTGCAGAACAGGCACCTGCGCTTGAAGATCTCGGAGCGCTCCTTGGTCTGCAGCTCCAGCATCTTGTTCTGTGTTTTGTGCGGTTTGGTTTGTTGCGTATAAGGAACGCCAACGCAAGCCAAAGGAGAGAGGATGGAGGGGATACCAGTCGGTTGGTCTGGAGCCTGGTGCGCAGCTGCTTGTCCTCGGGCAGGATGTCGCTGAGCAGGTAGTAGGGCTGCGCCTCAGCTGTGCCGGGCCAGGAGAAACGCTGGATGTCAGCAACGGGGAGAGACGGAGGAAAGAGGGAGCGGTACCGTCCTCGGTCATGCGGGTGTTGATGGTGGTCGCATACTGGGCCAGCGGCTCCACGGAGAGCTTCTTGTGCCAATACTCCAAGTACCTGTACAAGCGAGATTAATACACCAGCCCAGGAGCAAAATCGCGAAAGGCGTGTGAGATTGAATCAATTATGAAAATCCTTCTGAATGGAGAGAGGATTGTTGGTGATTTATGTCAAGGTGGGGCACGTACGTGTGAAGCTCGGCGATTTGGTGAAGATCGGAGATAATAAGATGGTGAAAAATGCCCATGTGCTCCAGCAGAGGCTGGGGCGTGGGGAAGCGCTGAGTACAGACAACGCAGGGGTACCACTGAGCCGGGCTGCTGCCCTCAACTCCCTGACCGACTCCGATGCCGAGACCATTGCCGAAGAGGGCCGGTGGGTTGGAGAGAAGCGGGGGAGACATGGAGAACGGAGATGCGCCGGTGAAGGAGCCGAATGAAGATGAGACCACCGGAGAGGTTGAAGGCGACGTGTAGGGCGAGGAGGTCGGGGAGGCCAGGAAGTCGGCCGGAACGGGATTGGTAACCGCATTGCCGAACGAATTCAACGGGATGGGGATGGCCGCCGCCATTGTGCTGCTCTTCTTGCCCTGCTCCATCTCTCCCTTGCAAACAGCGGCCGACGACAAGGAAAAAATTCCGACAAGGCTTTTTGTACTTTGGCGAGAAGCAAAGTTGTCACCTTCGCACAAATGTTTGGGAAACGGTTTCGGAAAAAGTTGGGTGAGCCCTGTATGTAACACCTATAAACACGATGCGTGTGGGGAATGTGGGTGAGGGGTGGGGGGGGAGGCCATCATCATGTGGAGGCCTGTTGCGAAGGGACACTGCTTGGGTGGACGGGTCGCTCGCGATCAATTAATCAAAGGTGCCGAGCACAGAATTCCTGATGGCCTTGGTGTACTGAGCGGGCACCCAATAGAGGTAGTACTTGGTGTGCTCGGTGTTGCCTTGGCCCATTTGGAGACTCTGTGTAGAAGAATGGTGATAAGAAGGGGTATTCATTTGAGGGCTATGATCGCTCGCACGTGGAGGGAGAGAGGGTAAAGCTACGCACCACGATGTGATACTCTTCGTGTCCCTTTATTGGCTCCGAGGTCACATCACGAATCTGAGGGAAGGGGATCTGCTGCGTGCTCGTCTTCGAAGAGATCCACAATTCTTGCGACCAAATCTGTCCAATCGAGCGAGGAGCGCTGGTGAGTGGCCCAACGTGGTGCAGAAGGTGACCAAAGCAGCAGAACAAGCAATGGTACCTTGAACGTCAAGCGCACGTTCGTTCCTCTGTTGTTCAGTATGCCGACCAGTGGTGTAGATGGCAACGGGTCCTAGTGCAGGTACGAATGCTTAGCCTTCAAGTGCGAAAGGAGCAAGGGCCCTTTGCACAACGTAGCGTACATTTCTCCCCTTGACTCCCCTGAGGACGTTATCCGGCAGACCCTTCTCAATGATCTTCTTGTGCTTGGTCTGCTCGCTCAAGGGCTCAGTGGACTTGGTTTCCTCTGCACATTGCCCATCGATGCTTAGCCCCACGCCTTCCTTCTGCGAAGTGAAGATGATTTGTGGTTTGGAGGGGGGGGGGTAATAAGAGGTGATGCGCACCCTCGGCAGCAGCCGTAGAAGCTTGATCAGGTGTAAGATTGACTTTCATGACGTCGTTGATGGTGCTGCCGATGAGCATGACCTTGGCACCCTGGGTGATGCCAACCGAGCGTAGTGTGGCACTGTCATCTTTCACGGCACCTGTGTGTGGGTAGCGTAAGGACGCTTCCTGCCTACCAAGTCGTTGACGAGCATAAAAGTACCTTTCACCATGAGCTTCTGCAGAGGGATTGGCACGCCCGTCAATTGGGTGATGTGCGCTCGCAAATTACCAATCTTGTCATCCCAAGGCCACGAGATCTCGTATTTCTCCTTCTTGAAGTTGAGAGTGAAGTTGACCTTCTCCCCTCCTGTCTCCTGCTGCACTGCAGTTTGCTGGGTCGCTGCCTGCTCGACTTCCATCTTTTGTGCGAGTGTGGTGTGCGCCCAAGAGCTTTTCTCTTGCCTCACCCAAAAATCAAAGCTTTGATTTGTGTGTGGCTCAGGCCATTCCGCCGAAAGAAACGGCCAGAATTCGAAAAAGAAATAGCGCCAAAAGAAAAGAAAAGAAACAGCAGAAACAAACAAGATGGCCGCCGACCTGACGGAGGAACAAATCAACGAATTTAAGGACGCCTTCACCCTCTTCGATAAAGACAATGATGGCGTCGTCACTGCCAAGGAGCTGTCAACGGTGATGAAGTCGTTGGGGCACAATCCCACCGAGCAGGAGCTCGGCGAGATGATCGCCAGCGTGGACACCGACGGTGCCGCCCCGCCCTCTTCTGTCTATTTTTTCCCCCTTCTAATCCACTCTGTGCCACGCAGGTAATGGACAAATCGACTTCACTGAGTTCCTCACCATGATGGCGAGACGGATGAGCGAGGTGCAGGGTGATGACGACGATCTGCGGGCTGCATTCAAGGTGTTCGACAAGGATGGCAACGGATTCATCTCAGCCCAGGAGCTGCGTCAGGTCATGATCAATCTGGGCGAGAAGCTGAGCGAAGAGGACATCGATTCCATGATTCGTGAAGCAGGTGCCCACCCCAATACTCACTCTTGCGCAACCGCCCCACAGCCAGTCGGTGCACTCACAACTTGCCCTCCTAAGATGCCAACGGCGACGGTCAGGTGGACTTCGAGGAGTTCGAGCGCATGATGAAGAGCAAGACCGGCAGCGAGTGAATGCAGGCGGTGTCGTGTGCACGCATGTACAGCATACGAACGATCGTGACAACAAGACGTTCAACCTCCCCCTCTCCCCAGTTCTTGCTTCTGGCAGATAATGACCGCACCACGTTGAGGAGGAAGAGAGGAGAGTGTGTGTATCTATTAACATTGGGGTTATGTGCAACACTTCCTGCCCGTCTCACCCTCCGCATCATCTACCAGCCGTCGCCCGCCAGAAGGGGAGCGAGACGAATCCGTCCCGTCTGGCGAAGCCAGACGCTTCTCGTTTAGTTTGTGTGCAATGTTGGTGAATATCTCTTCGATCCCGTCCCCCGTCTGTCCATCCCCCACGATCACGCGCACGCAACGACAGCACACGTTAGGGCACCGCCACCACCAACGCCTTCACGCGCAGCGAGGGACATGAACGCGGTGTGCTGTCAATGCACGCGAACAGGGTGGGAGAGGGGGTATGGCAAACCTTTGCCGACGCTTCCACGTAGCCCAAGGCGCCGATGTTACGCGCGTAGTCTTCTGCTGTTGCTTTGGACACCTTCCTGAACTTCTCCAGGTCTGCTTTGTTTCCCACCACCACCAAGACTGTGCACAGACAAGCAAGGGCAGCCCACGGGTGGTGAGAGTTGCTTACAGTGAGACGGACGAGCTGACTGAAAGGTCTACAAGACACGGCAAAGAGAAGGTGAAGCCACGTACTGATCTCTTCAGAGAGGTTGATCCGTAGTTCTTTCACCCACTCCTGCATCTTTTTGAAGCTCTCCTCTCTTGTGATGTCAAACGCGATCACTGCCGCACAGGCCCCCCGATAATACATGGGGGCCAACGACCGAAAACGCTCTTGGCCTTTTGCATTCGTGAAGTGCATTTGATTAGACCAAAATTAGGAAGAAAAAAGGAGGCGATAGGTACCTGCAGTATCCCAAATGCGAAGCTTTATCTTGCAATCGGCGATAAGCCTGCAACAAATGCAATAAATTTACATATATAAATGAAAGTCTTCTGATAAGGCGGGTGGTGAACACGTACAGAACTTTGGTCAAAAAGGAGGCTCCAACTGTAGGTGCCGTGCGTGAGGAGAAAGCATCTTGGACGAATCTGAGGGCGAGACTTGTTTTGCCCACGCCTGTGTCCCCCAACAGCACGATCTTGGCATCTATCGAAGCGATTTTGGGTTTGTTCCCTGATTCTGACTTCTCTCGTTCTGTCATCCTTTCCTTCCTCTCTCTTCTGCTGAGCAGAAGTTGGCTTTGCTTCTTCCACTTCTCGTTTTTGCTAGTATTTGCCCCCAAAGCCCGAGTATTTGCCCACGTATTTCGCGTTCCGCCAAGACAGGCATTTTTGGTATGTGGGCGGAGCGAAGGCAACCGGCTGGTTTAACTAGAAGCACACACACACACAAAGAACCAGAAGCGTGCGCACCTGCTGCCGAACAAAGTTTGAACCCGAGCGGCTCGGCAAAACAAGACAAATAGCCATGGCCTCCTACGGCACTCTTGAAGTAGCCAATGCCGTCGCTCGACCAACTGCGTCGCCTGACCCCCACGCAACCACACCGCTCATCGGCCGGCTGCCGCCACCAGGCCGGTGCACAAAGGTATGCCTCTGCATGCTTCTTCTTCACGAGGGTGCGCCCGGCTGACAGGCAACCGCAGGCCTGGACACGGGCTCGGAGTGGAGATAACTATGTAGGTTTTGCGTTCTGGGCCCACGCGGGAGCAGCACTCGTGATCATGTCCATCATGCTTTACCAACTCGACCTGGGCAGCGAGACCCTTATCAAACGCTACAACATCAGCCTTCTCGATATGCATTATGTACCAACGCTTATTAGTTGCCTGTCCAACAAGTGTTTGCTCATCCTATCTCGTGGTCTCTGGCGCAGACTCTACCCGCCATCTGGAGCTGGTCGGCAGTGAATCTCCTCCTCACTTTCACCGCTGCCAAGCTGGCTGGCGTTCTGTTCACCTGGATATGGGTTGCTCTTACCAAGGACTACACACAGCCGCTCGTCTACTCTTTCGTGGTGCTGTCTCTCTTGCCTGGCATATGTCTCGGGGCCTACATGTGTATCAAAGGTCAGTGCATCGGTTTCGCTCCTCATCCACACATGTTAACTCAGTGCAACAGGCCTGTACATTTTCGGGGTCCTCTCCTTTTTGATGACACTGGTGAGCATTGCGTCGCTGTATGCCTGGAGGGACCGCATTCCCTATGCTGTGGAGATGCTGCATACGGTAGCTCTCTTCATAAAAAGCTACCCAGGGCCCACACGCGTGGGTGAGTTGTTCTCATCCGTTGCTGTTTGCGTGCGTAGAACCTGGCGACTCACTCACGTCCACATTTGTCATACGCACAGCGTTCGTGGCACTGTTGCCTGCTCTATTCTGGCAGTATTTCACGTCTCTCGGTCTGCTACTGGCTGTTTTGCTCTTCGAGTCCGTGACGATGTACCTGCTGCTGGCTTTCTTCACCATCTCGGCTATGTGGACCTCAGGCGGTACGTCTCTTGTTGGCTATCTGCAGTGTCCCAAGCTCACGAGACAACTGCGCTACTTGGCCACGCAGTGATCCAAAGCGTCTTGCGGGTGACCAGCGCGGGAGTGTGTGATGTGTGGTGCCGTCGGGGCGACAACAGCAATGGCCTCGAGATCGAAATGGAAGACGAAGCCAAAGCGTTAGACGCCTATGAGAATGCCCACTCCCCATTTCTTGAGGGCAAATCGTCCATGCCCACATCGGCCAGCACGCCCAAGAACCCAACTCTTGCGTTTCTCAAACAATCGATGACCGAATCATTCGGATCTGTAGCCGTCGCTGCGCTCCTCGCTTCGGACTGGCGCAACTCTCGGGCCATCTTCGGCTCCCTTCAGTACGACCCTTTCCTGCTTCCTCTCCATTTCACCAACTGAGGCTCAACTTGGTCCTTGGTATGAATAGGGACAGGGTAAAGGATTCCAAGTCATGCTTTGCCTCCTGTGTGCGATGGATTGTATCCGGGTTGGACAAGATCATCCACTACTTCAACTACTATGCCTACACACAGGTTCGCAAGATCTCGTTCCTCACGTAGTGCAGGCTTGCTTCGCTAACGCTCCGAACCTTCTCCGAACAGATAGCAATTCATCGTAAGCCCTATTGTGTCGCAGCCACTGATACCTGGCGCCTTCTTTCTGCTCGCGGCAGCATCAACATTCTTAACGACAATCTCCTTGGTTTGTTCACTTCTATTCCTACCTCACGCTTCTTCATTTGTTTCCTTACCCGATGCGTGTTCGTGCCGGTGCAGGAGGCATACTGCCGTTGTCCAACATTGTGGCCGGCAGCTTTGGTTTGGTTGTGGGGCTAACGGTCATTACTGTGCTCGAGAGGGACTACTACTTGTTGGCCGGCGTCTTGTCATTTTCCGTGCGCCCACTCCCCATGTCACACGATACCAGCCACGGTGTGTGAGAAAGATTGACGGTGGGGGATGCGTGTGGGCCGCGCAGGCTGGAAGTTCGGTCATGATGCAGGTGCTTCAGGTGGTGGAGAGTTCTGTGGTTACGATCATTCTGAGCTTCGCCGAGGAACCGCAGATTCTGCGGCGCACCCATCCACGGCTCTACGACCGCTTCAAGCTTATCTATGGCAGCGTTTGTGAACTCTTTGACGAGGATGATGAAAAGCCCGGCACGACCCCCTATGACCCCTTCTCCACAGCCTTCTCTTCTGACTTACGACCGGTCAATAAACACGAGGCCCCAACTTAACGCCGTAAACAACTGCCAAAAAGCTTTGTTTGGTCCCGTTGGTTGGAACCAATTTCGGAAAACGAACACAGCGAGCAAACGAAGGTAATTAGTCTGACAAGGACAAGGAGAAGGGAAGGGAGGGGCAGATAAGCCACACCGCCAGCGCATACCCTGTTTATGCGCCTATGTCTGCTCTTTCGGAGAGGATCAAGGCGGTAGAACCGAGTACCTACAGCAACAGTGAGACTGCAATCGAAGCTAAGGTTGTGCTACTGGGTGACTCTGGTACACACTTCCTCCCTAATCTCTTTCGCGTTTCATTCTTGCCGCTTTCGATCTTCCAACCCCCCCCCCGCAACTCCTTTTGGTATCGCAATTTATCTACGCCTTGCATTACCATTCGTTTGTGTCAAGTACGGCGCATTGAAGCAATAAACACAAATATTTAATAATTCATTCATATATATTGTAATTGAGGAAAACAGAGATATGTACTGCATTCTCAAGGGCATAAATGCTGGGTGCAGGCACAGGGAAGACCTCTCTGATGCAGCGATATGTGAACGAGGCCTTCGACAACAATGTATTGACCACGGTGGGCGCTGGTTTTGCCAACAAGCGAATGTACAGTGCCCGCAGCACCACCACGCTTCTTTCTCTCCCCGCCATGACTCACCGGCTTCTCTCGTACATGCGCGCAGAGTGATGGACGACGTCAAGATAAAGCTCCAGATTTGGGATACAGCTGGACAGGAACGGTTCAGGTGTGGCCGCTGAGCCTCCACATCGCTGCTGTAGTCCCACGCTCACCACATACCTCCCCACCACTCGTCCACAGGAGCATGGCGCCGATGTATTATAGAGGAGCGGTGGCGGCGGTGCTGGTGTATGACATAACAAACTTGTCGTCGTTCCACTCCGTGAAGGGTTGGATCAAAGGTGCAGTGCAGCCCCAGTCGCCCATCTTCGCTCTGGCGCTCGCCAACGTCATCACTCACGCTCGCACTCACGTCCCAGAGCTCAACGAGGCGGCAATGCAAGACGGCGACCTCAGGCGCATGGCGATCGGCATCGCGGGCAACAAAAAGGATCTCGAAGCCGAACGGCAAGTCGCGACCAAAGACGCCATGGCCTACGCCGACAGCATCGGTACTCTCCTCTTTTTTTTGCTTCTTCGCTCCTGGCGCCACATCAGCGTTGCTTACATTCTGCATCTCGATGTCGCACTCGCACTTCCTGGTATACCAGGTGCGTTCTACATCGAAACATCGGCATACATCAACGAAGGTGCGCTCTCGGCTTGCCTTTCTACGCACGTGGCGGGCAATGGTGATCGTGTGCTTGTGTGTAGGTCTGGATGACCTCTTCATGGGGCTCTGCCGACGGATACTCGAGGACAAGGGTGGCGGCGAGAGCGGGGGCGACAAGGGAGAGAGTATCGATGCCAAGCGGAGCCGCACGGCCTCGAAAGCGGGGCAGCAGAGGACGCCCCGTAAGGAGACCACTATCAAGATCGAGGCCACCCACTCAAACGACAAGCTCAGCTCACAGGAGAAGAAAAAGAAGAAGTGCATCCTCTTCTGACCGGTGGTGCCAATAGAAACGATCGGAGGCACACTGGAGTCTGGATTAGTAGATGGGAACAGCTCCAGCACCTTCGCTTCGGCGTCTAGCCGTGCTACGGTTGATCCTGTGTCATCGGCGAGAGAGTGTTCCTGCGACGTTTTCCTGCGCGAAAACGTCTGTTGCCCTTTCTGCGAACCGACACACGAACGTGAGCTCGGCCCCGTCTGCGCCATTTGATCTTCAAGCTTAACTGAGGCAAGAGTGCACCAGCCACTCCCGTGACTTGATCTATTTTTTCGAGAGGAGTGGCCCATCTTTCACTACAAGATGCCGAAGAATCTGCTGGGCGTCTTCTTGATGCTAGGCGCAGTGATGTTCGTTGCGGCTGCCCTCCAGGACACCAAGGTGCGGATGAGGATAAGCAACGACGAGTACCGTCAGGCGGAATCAGAGCTGGCGAAGCAAATCATGGCCATCATGAACACCTCAGTCGATCCCTGCACTGACTTCTACGAATATGCCTGTGGTGCGCATGCTACGATGCTCCCGGATTAGCTTTTTGCATTTTGCTCCAGCTCTGGCAGTTGTTGAGATTTGTAACATCTTCATTCAAGGCACGTGGGTGAACACCTATCCTCTGCCGCCCGATGCTTCGCGCTTCGGCATGGCGTTCGATCAGATTGCACAGGACAATCAAGAGTGCGCACCTGCTCTTTCGCCTTGCTCAGAGCCATCTGGCCGCTGCTGTGCCGCTCACCTCGCTGCGGCCTCTAGGCTTCTGAGGGGCGTCCTTGAAGATCCGTCTGGCGAGTGGCCCATCATCGGCCCATTCTACAACAGCTGCATGAACATGGACCTCAGAAACCAGCTTCGCGGGACGCCAGCCCTCGCCATCCTCAATGAGGTGTCGGAGGTGGGCGATGTTGACAGCTTTATGTCCGCCGTTGGTTACCTGCACGGCATTGGCCTCTCCACCCTCTTCTCGTCCTAGTAAGCACTCTCCAGCGTCCACCCAAACGCATGTGTGCATGCGCCTTTGCGCAGCGCTGCCGAGCCTCACGGCAACGCACGCGTGTGTGCCGACGACTGACCGACCCGTATCTGTTCCCGTTCCAGTGTCGGCGTCGATGCCCTGAACCCCACCAGCAACATCTTCATCATCGGCCAGGGCGGACTCTCCCTCGACGTTCCCAGCGATTACAACGGTACTCTCATCTCAGCTGCCCCCTCTCCGGAGAGGTCCATCGCCATCTTAACGCTCGACGGTCGTGCAGACCAAAAGTTGCTCGCCCAGTTTGGCCAATACGTCCAGCAGATCTTCACCCTTATTGGGATGGACCCACTCGCAGCGAAGGTCAGCTCTCCTATCGTTCCCCTTATTCACGAGGTGCACTCACTCTTTAGTACCGGTGCACACGGCAGAAGTCCGCCGTGAACGTGCTGACCATCGAGCAGTCGCTTGCCAAGATCTCCCTCTCCCCTTCTGCCCTTCGGTTCATTCCTCCGCCAATGCGGCCCTTGTGTGTGTGTGTGTGTGTGTGTGTGTGTGTGTGTGTGTGTGTGTGTGTGTGTGTGTGTGTGTGCGCGCGCGCGCGCGCTGCGAGTGATGGGGGGGGGAGATGTTTGCTCATCAACAACCACTGTGCAGTGACCCTTATGCCACCTACAATAATATGACTCTGGCTCAGTTCTACGAGCTGACCCCCAACATCAGCCCGGATGCATGGAATGCCTATTTCGAAGAGGCTGGCCTCCGGATTGACGGTGCATCCCACTCGCACTACAACCTTCAGAAATTCTTGCCTCTACTCATCTCCGTTTCGTTCAAACTTCAGCCTACGACTTGGGCTACGTGATCGACGTAGAGACGCCGACCTTCTTCTCGAACCTGTCCTCCCTGGTATGCGCTTCTTTTGCCCACCCTGGATTGGATGGTGGGGAGAGCCCCCACACTGGGCATCGAGTTCAAGAGTCGTTTGCCTCTCTCCCTCATACACTGCACGCCTTTGATCGCTGCCAAATCCAGTTGAGCAGCATTCAGGACCCCGCGGTCTGGCAGAGCTACGTGCAGTGGGCTGTGGTCAACCAATTGGCCCCGTCGCTGTCGCAGGACTTTGTCGATGCCAACTTCGACTTCTTTGGCAAGATCTACTCCGGTACACCACTACTCTCTCCCCCTCAATCCGTATCTGGCCATCGGCCGTGAGCAACGACAGGCCTGCGCGGCGGTCTGACATTCATCCGCGTCATCCCAGGCAAGAAGCAGAACGCTCCCCTCTGGAAGCGGTGCGTGCAGCAGACGGACATGTCCCTAGGCGAGCTCCTCGGTCGCTACTACGTGCTCCAGGACTTCCCGGCTCTCTCCAAGCAAATGGCGAGCGACCTCGTGCAGCGTATCGAGGACGCATTCCTCGCCAATCTGCCCAGTGCGAACTTGCCTCTTTGCGCACTCACACGCACCACCGAAACTCTGTGAAAGTGCTTTTCTTGAAACTTACCGATTTGTCTCGTCTTTCGCCCGCAGGCGTGGACTGGATGGACGACGCAACGCGTGCACTCGCTGCCCAGAAGCTCAACATGGTCAAGAACCTCATCGGTGCCGCTCCCAAATCCCGTGTGATGGCTGATCGCCTGGCAGGCTGGCCGCAGTCAATCGAAAACGCTATATCTCACCTCCCCGTCCCCGTCGTGCGTGTAGGCTATCCCGAGCACTGGAAGGACTACTCCAGCCTCGACATCACACGCTACCATTTTGTCGACAACCTGGTGATGTGCAACAAGTTCGCCACCGCAGACCAGGTGGGCCGTTACCCTTGTTCGAGATCGCATCTGGCTCTCTCCTACTCACGCACACGCTTGCTCCCTTACGTTCACAGTTTGCGCAGCTGAGCCTTCCCGTGAACAAGGGTCGCTGGCAGATGACTCCCCCGACAGTGAATGCGTACTACGACCCCACGCTGAACGAGATGGTGTTCCCTGCCGGCATCCTGCAGTCGCCTTGGTTCTTCAACGCCACCTACCCGCCTCAGGTGAGACCTCATTGAAGCCCGAGCGCAGTTCGATCGGAAACCAATCGGAGGATGACCTTAACCCTTCCCCCCTTCCTCCCTCTCGCTGCAGATCAACTTTGCTGGCATTGGCAGCGTGATGGGACACGAGCTTACTCACGGCTTCGATGACCAGGGAGCCAACGTACGAGCGCGCAGTGCCTGCTGACTCTCCCTCTCTATCTCTAATGTATCCCCGCACACACGCATACAGTACGATGGCACCGGAAAGCTGCACCAGTGGTGGCCCGAGGCCGTCAAGAAGCGGTTCGAGCAGCGCACCCAGTGCGTGTCGAACCTCTACTCCTCGTTCGAGGTGCGTTTGCGCCAGCCTGGTATTGCCCGTGGTTCCAACCTCTTCACAATTGCTGATGTGTGCGTGCCTGCGTTGCGTGACTTTTGAAGGTTCTGCCTGGCTTGTACGTAAACGGCAACCTCACGCTCGGAGAGAACGTGGCCGACATTGGTGGCCTGCACGAGTCCTACATCGCCTACCAGACCTACGTCAAGACGCTCCCCACTCCCCCGCCCGAGATCCTGCCCGGCAAGACCGACAAGCAGATGTTCTTCATCGCCTACGGCCTTCATTGGTGTGAGGTGGGATCTCCCTTCCCCGCATGACATTCCTCACGCTCCCCGCTCCTCGCTGGGTGTTGGTCGACTCACGCACTCCGCTCACGCACAATTGCACACGGTTAGGTGGACACACCTGAGGCTCTGAAGCGGCAGGTCAACTCCAACCCGCACTCGCCCGCCCGCTTCCGTGTGAACGGACCGCTCTCGCAGCTGCCCCAGTTTGCCGAGGCCTTCAGCTGTCCCGCCGGCTCGCCCATGAACCCGACCCAGCGGTGCAACATCTGGTGATAGAAACCACTCGACAGCACGGAGCTTGAACATGCGCCTGCGTGGTTCCAGCGTCTCGTGACGCCGCACAACCCGCCACCCGGATACTTTACACGCGATAGATCGCCCACAACCGGCGGCTGTTGCGAGAGAGGAGAAGCAAGGAATGATTGGCTGGGAAATATAAATAAATGTGTCGAGCCACTATTGGTGGAATTTTTTTACGAATTGGAATTCCGTAGAACAAGGAACGTTGTTGTCTTGGCGATGCGCGATGTCGTGCGTGCGACGCAGGTTGGTGGCCGAACTTTCGCCCTTGTGACCTCATCACGCAGGTGATCGACGTGCACCGCCGCGCGCGGTGGCGTGCTCCGGCTGGTCGGCTACGGTGTGCGCCCTTGCCGCGCTTTCTCCCAAGCTCCCCGCAAGTCTCTGCTGGGCCGTCGCCGCTCGACGGTTGCCTTCCGCCAACCCGACGGACACCCACTCCACTTCCGGTCAGCGTTTTTAAGGCGCCGAGCACGATCATACAACTCTTCACACACGCACGAAACCTTCCACCACCGCTTCCTTGACTCTCTTCTGCCTCCTGCCTGGCGTCGAAGACTTTGCTCCGACAAGCTCCCCCCCCCCACACACACGATTCACGAGCAGCTGCGTCTCACGAGCGTAGAAGGCTGAACGATCCACACTCGTTCGCCTCTCGCACAGATCTTCGCCAGAAAACGCGCCCTTCCGCACCCCAGAAGACGATGGCCGCTGTTCCGACCTTCGCCTTCCCGCCTGGTTGCGTGCAGATGGCCCTCACCACCATGGGCCTCTCTCTCGCTCCACACTCTGGCCACCGCCGAACTCCCCACACTGCCAGCCCGACCACCACTTCACCTTCCGAGCAACCCAACCCGAAGAGAAAGGTGGAGCCGATTAAGGGCTCCGAGCCCAACCTGTGCACAACCAACGCCACCGCCATTTGTTGCCTCGAGCAGCACCACCCCTCGGCTGGTCGCATCGAAACTCCTCTCCAGCTGCTCCTCATGTATTGTCTTTAAAATTCGAACAAATTAAACAAAATAGAATCAATTGCAACCTCTGGGTCGCACACTTCTTCACGTCTTGTTCTGTGCGAAAAACCGGAAAAAGCTGGAAGGGAAAAAATGCTCAAAACTTAAACAACAATACGAGAGAGTTTCAAGAGAGTAGCAAGGGCATGGACAGCGGGACGAAGAAGAGGAAGCGGGCGGACGAAGCCACTGACTTTTTGTGCGCCGAACAGGCGCCGCCTGAAGAAACAAAGGGCCACAAAAAGCGACACAAGCGGACTCCGGTACGGCGCCGCACAGTTGCACGTACCGCTAAGGAGGGTCCTCACGCGGTGGTGGCTTGGGCTCAGGTGGGATTGACGGCACTTCCGGCAGAGTTGTTGTGTGCCGTGTGCACGCTGATGGCGCCCAGGGACGTGTTGGCGGTAGGTAGGACGTGCCGTAGTCTCGCCTTCGTGCTTGACGAAGACGTCGCCATATGGCGCCCCCTGCTACTCCACCGCTGGGCCGTCGAAGGTGCGTCATAGCAGCCCACAGGCGTGGGAGTAGGTCACTTCAATAATGTGCGACTTGAGTTCACAGGTCGAGCCAAGACGAGCGAGCCACACGGAGAAACCCAGTCGTGGAAGGACCTCTACCGCCGTGCGGCCTCCCATGAGCTGCTCTGGGCCAAGGGCAAGGCGCACGGGACACAGGCCACCGTTCGCAACAAGGTCGTGGGTCGAATCGCGTTCGTGGGGAATCGCGGATTGCTGGCCATGGTTTCCGATGAGCTGGCAGGTACACACCCACACGTACCCCCAACCAACTGGCTCTGCAGCTTAGCTCGGTTCCCTAACCGAACCGATGGCAACCAAGTGTGGGATTTGAATTCGGGCAAAGAAGTGCAGCTGCTCAGCATGCGCCCACACGGCACCCTGTACGTTCTGTCCTCCCTTCTCTCACTCTGTGCGCACGGGCCTGGATGCTCACATGTTGCGCAGAGCGTTGCACACATACAAGCATCGAATATGGACGGCCGACAGCCAGAGCGTGCGTGAATGGTCGACTCCGGGCTACACCATCGACACCCGCCAGGTTCTGCCGGGGGTAGGGTATGCCACATCCTGGCGTCCATCCTCGCGCACTCAGAACGCCCTTCTTGACATCATTGCGCACCTTTCCGCCGGCGTGCAGACCGATCTCCTGCATCTCGGGGAACGACATCCTGCTGGTGGTGGGCCACGGCTGTGGCTCCATATCGACCTGGTCGGCTTTCGACGGCGCCTTAATGGGGCACGTGCGGTCCGAATCGGGGCTTGTACGCATCCCGTCCACTGCACGCGTGGCGTTCTCGATTCTCCTCGTGTTGACACCAGTGTCGATGTTGGTGTCTGTCGCTAGCCGGTGGTCGACATTAAGCTCAGCGGGAGACAATACATGGCCACTCTTCACCATAACCTGGTGGGCGTGTGGGAACCGTTCAGCCTGAAGCTTTGGACCAGCTTCCGAGGTACGGCTTCCCCTTCGCGCTTGTATGCTTGACCTGATTTGACCATGATCAAACGCCGAGTCAGTTGGGGAGCCTTTGGAGGGGCCCTGGGCCATCGCCATGCACGGCGCCATCCTGGCAGCGAGCACTGTCAACCGCATCAGGTGCGATCCCATCTGCCCCACAGGTTACTCTGGCCGCACGCTCACCTCCAGGCGCTGTGACCCAGCGTGTACGACCTCCGAGGGGAGGACAAGTCGATCCCAGTGTGGACTCTGCCCACGCCCGAAGAAAGGAAACAAGAGCTGGAGGTGGCATACCTCGGGGTTTACATGCAGGTGTCCTATCAGTAGTCGACACGGTTAATAATTTTATTACTTCAAGTTAATATCGTTTTTATTATTATTTTGATATTTGTTGTTCTATTTAGATATCTGATTTCGTTTTCTTGGCTACAGGATCGGTTCCTGGTGGTGGTCCAGCGGGCGATGAAGCGAAACGCGGTGGCGATCTACGACCTGGTACACCGCCGGCGAGTGCGAACGCTGCCCGCCCACAATGCGCCTCACAACCTGGCGACCTACAAGCGAGGCATCGCGTGGTCGGGCTTCCTATCGCCTAGCATCGAAGCCTGGCGCTTCACCTATGGTGAAGACGAAGAGGACTGCAGCGACTCTCGGCAACCTCCTGCCAACCCGCAAGCAGAGTCCCCTACACGAAGCGAGTAGGGATTACTTTTTGAATAGAAGCAAACCATGTGGCGATGGCTCAGTGCTCTGTTTTCTCCAGGGTTATACCAAAACAGTACTTCGCACAAAAGTGGTTGGCATGTGACAAGTGTGGGCCCACCCTGAGATCAGGAAATTACACCACAACACACCGAGTTTAAAACTAATACCACATACATCCGAAGTGTGGGTTGGCTCCTCAAACAAGAGCCAGCAGCTGTGGCCATGACAGTGGAGATGATCTTATGCCCACTCATCTGAGGTTTTACTCTTAATCGAGCACAATCACGTCGGCTTCCTTGGCGCACTGGTCGCCACCGTTGATTGACGCTCGCCTCGATCTCTTGTGCTTGGGCCCGCCCTCCTCCTGTCCCACCTCCCTCTCGCCTTCCTGCCCGGCAACCAACTGTCCATTCGCCACGCCGTGTTCGTCTCCCTCGCTCTTGGGATCGCGTCTGATGGCCAAGGCCATGGACCTGACCTCGTCTGGTGGCGACGCTCGCAAGACGCGGGCCAGGGCCGACTTCTTGCCGCAGGCAAGGACCTGTGGCGGGATGGGCGGGATGTTGATCGTGAAGCGAGGCAGGAAGGGCAAGCTCTCCTCAAAGAAGGACGAGCTGAACTCATTGTAGTTGACGATGATCGGCTGCCCCTTGAGTATCTTCGTCGTGGCCGTAATCACGACGCGCAGCTGCAGGGAAAAAAAAAACAAACAAAAACAAAACAAAAAGCACCACAACCAGGCGGCCATTAGCGGAAAACTACGTCGCACGGCACACAGACGCGCGTGCCAGCCGAAGATAGCAGACCTGATTCCTGCACCACACGGTACACATGGTGGCGTTCTGCCGGATGTAGAAGGCGGTTGTGGGCGCCACTGAGTTCACAAAGCGCATCTCGTTTCCCTCGTGTTCAGCGTCGATACACAGCTGCTTGTCTCCCAGCTCGTCGCCCAGATCGGGCGGGTACCTGCCGTGCGGCGCGGGTGCGGTTACGGCCGAGCCAACCTCCAACCTCCAACCTCTAAAGTAATGACGCACCAAAAGTTGGCCACGTAATGCGAGTCCTGGATGTCCTTCTGGTAGCGGACCCGCCCCACGTACTCGCCGATCATGTCGTCTCTTTCAATATCCATCAATGCTCGCACCTTCGTGTGCGCTCGCGACCATGAGACAACGGTACGCAACACAAGAAAGGGGGCCCACAGACAGGGCAAATACGCTACACCGTGGCGGTGGGTACCTCGTATTGCTTGTTGATGCCTTGCTTCTTGAGGTTCGTGCAGTAGGCCCAGTGGCCGAAAAAGATCTCCTGCACGTAGACCTGCCCTCCCCCCCCCCGATTAAACGCGAAGAGAAAGACAGTGTGTGAGAGCTGCTCGACACGATAATAGCTCCCTAAAGGGCAGAGGAGTATGTAGGGGGGAGGTGGTAAGACACCTTGGCGTGCAGGTTTTGGTGGAGGTAATAGGGTGTGTACTCCTCCCAGTGGTGGCTGTGGGCTGCGATGAACTCGCAGTCCTCCGGGGCGATGTCGTCCCAATTGTTCACCGCCGTATACCGCACGGGACTGTTACTCGGCAGTTTGCAGAGTGCCAGCGCGTCTGAGATAATGAAAATAGCATCGACACACACATGTTAGAGAGGCGACAACCGTTGCATATAGGCTTGCCATACGCACGACACGCAGGCTTGGGGTGAGCCTTGGATGGGGAAGGGGCACTTACTTTTCTTGGCGATGTTAATGTGGCTGGGGCAGTAGAAGCCCTCACTCTCGACGTATTCACCGCCTGAATCAATGGCGCAAGGATAGTGGCAGATGTATGTACAGCTTGCTATCCGGCAGCCCACCGACGCCCGCTTCTTCTTGCATCGCTTGCACAACTGTGGGGAGGGGGCACGTCCGAGGTGAGGGGAGATCAAGGCGAGGGTAGCCAAAGTACTGCTTGCGAGAAAGGAGAGATACGAGGGCGTGGGAGACGACGCGGTTAACGAGGTCAGGATCGGTTTCGTCTGCGATGCGGGAGGCGTAGTAGAGGCAGTCCGAGTGCGCCCAGAGGAGCTTGCGACCGAACCGGCTAGTCCTGAAGCCCATCCGCTTAAGATCGCCCCATCGCGACCCCTCCTCAAGGCACAGCGCGCAGCTCGGCTGCCCCGTATGGCTGGGAGCCTCTTGTGTCTTGGGTTTGGGGCTGCCGTAGATGGCTTTCCTTTTGCGCGGCCTGCCTCGCTTTCGTTTGATCTCTGCCCCGGCCCGGAATTCATGAGTGGAATGCACAACTGGGACTAGCGCTAGATGAACACAAATTTAATGTGGCTGGGCCTTACCTTGTTCTGGCTCGCTTGTGTTGGGTTCATTGGGGATTGCAGGAGGCAGCACTTCCTCGCAGCTGGTCATCTTCGGCCTCGGTCCTGAGACGCTCCCAAGGAAAATGACCTCTTCATCTTCCTCTACATTTGTCACGCTACTGCCCGATACTTGTTCTCGCGGCTCCCCCTCCATCACAGTCGAATAATCTAGTGGAAGTAAAATCTCTTTTGCCGCCAAAAGCGCCGTTCTTTCTTGTCTCCAATTTTAATTATTTTTCCTTGTTTTCCGCTGCAGCGCTGGTTCCTCCAACCCTGGGTCACATGATGTGCTTGCCGGCTTCTCGGACGCTGAGGGGCGAAAGGGTTGAACGGTTCTCCTCAATGAAGCGGAGCACGGCCTCGGGTTCGACACGTGCGTGTTGCCTGGGACAGGTCCCACGCTTGAGGAGCGAGAAGGGGGCAAACGCTAGCGTGGACACACTGGCCGTACCTGAGCGCCCAGCCGATGGCCTTGCGAATGAAGAACTCCTTCTCGTGAGCCCGTCGTTTGCAGAAGTCGAAGAGCTTGGCTTGATCTGTGTCCTTCTGCAGCGCGGCTGTGAGCCAAGGTTTAGGATTGGAGGGTGCGGCGTACCTTGTAGTTCAGCTGGTGAATGATAGCGGTTCGGCGCACCCACATGTGGTCGTCGTCGATCCACTCATCCATACGTGCCGCCAGGTCGGGGTGCTTCTTTATGAGCCCGCCGATCAGCTTGGAAGCGACCAGGTCCACACTCTGCTCCGTCCACATCCGTGAGTCGCCGCTCAAGCCTTTTGGGGGCAGTACACGTACATCCCACCAGGGCTTTTTCCTCACCATATACTCAAACGTCTCGAACAGTTCTGTCACGTTGGTGGTGAAGGGCCAATGTGGTCAGCTCGTAAGGGGGTACCTCGCGAGGCTCCTGTACCTTGCGTCCACAGTTTCTGGTGCTTGACTGCCAGATCGATGGCGGACATCTGATACTCCCGCTCCTCCATCTTCCACAGCTGCTTTAAGACCGTGGCCAACTCGTGGTCGTCCGCCAGGACATGCTTGGCAAAGATCTCCTTCTGCGCTTGCCGCCGAAGGGGGGTCCTTACTCCCAAGAAAACAAACTGGTTCCTCAAGTAACTCTTGCAAGCGGATGCAACTTTAGCATCAGCCCTGACGCGAAAGTCGCGCGCCAGGTCCTTGACGAGGACGTGCATCCGCTTCTGTCTCGTCGCCATCAAAAATTACTCCTTTTACTAGGAAGTTTTTCAAATAAAAAGATTTTTTTAACGCTTTCTTTTCTTCTTTCACGTCATCTCTCACATCTTGAATCATGCGCCGAAGCTCATCTTTGCTGCCGTCTCGCCAGCTTCTGTCAGCTTCTCCCGTCCGCCATGCACGCGCGATTGTGGGTGGTTCTCGACAGATACAGACTCGTGCTGCAGTTCCGGGAGCAAGGCCGTCCAATTTAATCTCTACACCACGCCCTGCGCCCCTCGGAGTAGGATGCCCCCTTGTCTCGCTTCTTCCACTTATCTCACGTAGTATGTGTCCACCGTTTATGCAGCTATGGCGCGGAGTCCTTCGTAGGGCTCTCAGCTCGCAGGACAGGCCCCACGTCGAGAGTCCGCACGAAAGCACTGCCACGCCCAACATCGGTGCGGCTGCACTGACTTGTTCTGTATTACACGCACCCGTATCGGGTGCTCATGCGCCTCGTTGCGATGTTGTGCCTTCCCTCCAGACGTAGACGCGATGTTCGCAACGCCTGAGGACATGGGCGAGCACTGGCTGCAGATGACCATCAACGACGATTGGGAACGCGCCCCGGACAGTCCTGATGTGACTGAGCCCGCTGATCTCAACTTCGCCAAGTAAGTCGCCGCGACGCTGCACTGACCACCGTGTGTAGGGCCTGACTCACGGTACGCCGCAGGTACCTAGGCATGCTTGACGAAAGAGGCTTGCCCACAGGAAAGGGGAAGCTCTTCTCGCAAGACAACCAGGAAGGAATCTCCATCTACTACTTTGGTGAGTTCAAGAACGGCAAGTTTCACGGCAGGGGACGATCAGTCAACATCGAGCACATCGAGCTGACCAAGGAAGAAAGGAAGACGCTGCCCAAGAACGTCTACCAGTGGACAGGCAGAGTCTCCTCTTCGCTTTCAGCCTGAGGCACTACGTAGTCTTCTGAACCTCGCTGACTGCGCTTTCTCTCCCTCCGCAGGCAAGGAAAAGTTGCTCCAGCTCGGCACCGTGTACGAGGGCAACTGGGAGGAGGGAAGAATGCATGGTAAGGGCCGCCTCACCAGCCCTGACGGGAGCGTCTACGAAGGCGATTTCACGATGGTGAGCAGCTGCGAATCTCAACCTCTCCCTGCTTCGTCACGCCGTCACGCTCACGCTGTTCGAGTTTTTCGTATTGGTAGGGCCAGAGAACGGGCATGGGCAAGATGATCTCAGAGGAGGAATACTATTTCTATTCTGGCGAGTTCGAAGATGGGTGAGTAGTTCGCTCTATGACACGTGAATATAGCGATGCTGGCGAATGTGTGCGCTAATATGGAGTGATTGCTAGGGTCTACCACGGCAAGGGAACCCTTCGGTCCAAGAACGGTGATTTGTTCGAGGGGCAGTTCGAGCGAGGAACGATGCGGCAGGGCAAGGGCAAGATCGCGCTGGACGAGGGATTCATCTACGAGGGAGAGATCTTTGACGGGGCTCCCAGCGGCTACGGCAAGCAGTACCACCCGGGTACGCGCTCCTCTCTTGAGTCGTGCGTCATGTGTTTGTGCGTGTTTAGGGTGTATTGACGAACCGTCGTGATGGCTCGTTTGCAGACAAGAAAGAGGGCTACGAGGGCAACTGGGCCGACGGTGAATACCGGGGTAAAGGCAAGCTGTTCACCCCCGACGGCGGCACCGTCGAAGGCACCTTTGAGAATGGATTGGTACGGCCCACGCCACACATCCTTGTCAAAGGCGAGTAGTAGGCCTCCGCTCACCCTTGGCGGGTGGCAGCTCGAAGGACCCGCAACCTACACCGACGCCAATGGGAACACCCGCACGCTGACCTTCAAGAAAGGCGTTCCCCAGTGAGCAAGCGATTCTTTTGCCGTCATAAAAGAGAATAAGGTCGCGCGTGCGGTGCCGATCAAGCGAACAGAAAACGTTGAAAAGCGGCCGACACGCGCGGATGCTGGTCGACATAAAAGAAAAGCGAAGCAGAAGTGGTGGCGCGGAGCAAACAGATTAGAAGCAAGCACGCCTGCCCGCGCATCCCTCTGCTTTGACCGCGTTAGTCTCACACTCTGATCTCGGCGCCAACCCAAGCAAGATCCACAAGACGAGATCCCTGCGCCAACTGCACCTCTTTCACCTCTTGCGTGAGTATGTATAAAAATGGAACCTACGGATCGATAAGCGGCGCTAGTGGCAGCTCCATGGGGCAGAGCAATAGCAAGAGGAGGGAGGCAGATGAGAAGGAACGGAGGAAGGCACGAGCAGCCGCTAAGATGAGTGATGATCTTGACATCAACGCGATCTTGGCTGCGACCAGCATTACCTCGATCACGGGACAACCTTCGAAGGGTAATCCGCCGACAAAGCAGCAAGAGCCCCAAGAAAGGCATGTGGATCGAGGGAATGGTAAGGGCAAGGAAAAGGTGCGAGATGGCCAGTCTGCCAGCGATAGGGGGGCGAGACACAGCCAAAACGGCAAGAGGGACGAGCCAATTTTCCACACTGTGTCCCTCGCGGACACGCTCGAAGGCATCGCCCTCAAGTATGGCGTACAGGTGCGTTTACCCCGTCCATGTTGTTCAATATCGCGTTTTTTTTAATCCTAAAAAATCAATTCATGCAGGTAGCCGACATCAAACGTGTAAATAGGCTTTTCTCAAATCAGGATTTGTTTGCGCGAAAGGAGCTCGTAATCCCTTCGCCTGAGGTTCGATTTTTTTCTAAACACCTTACCTGCCTAGCACAATTATCATTTTTGTCTTGCAACCGCAGGAGCTCGAAGATCAAACCGTCAGACCGAGGCGCAGCTACGAAAAGGACATCACCTCTCCCCGAGGGAGGCGCAGCTTCGAGAAGGATGCACCCAAGTATATTTACCCCGCTACACCTGAAGATGAAGTCGTACGTCCTTTCTGCTTCTTCACGTCTCCACCTTTCGGATTTCTGCGTCGCGTTGCCGTCTTTGGGTGGCAATTGTCGCTGTCTCTGCGGTACTAAGCGAAGGAGCTCTTCTCCCGTGTTTGCTTGCAGGCTGAGCAGAGACGGTCTCTCCTCGGTTTCAGCAGCAGCTTCTCGTCAGATAATGGAAGGGCAGCCTTCCGTGGCCAAGACACCGAAGGTGCTGGCGTCAGGTAGAGCTCCTACTCCACCAGCTCCACGCGCGTCTTGGCTACTTGGTCGTAGCCTGAGCCTTCTTCTTTCGTTGTTGTTTCACTCAGGATCAAGCAGATGGGCGCCAAGGTGAGGAGACGTTTGGAGGAAGAGGAAGATACGCTCTACGGCCTCTAGCCTGTTGTCGCGACCGCGACTCAGCGACCTATTTATTCAAAGGGGATCCACCACCCCGTCCCCGACGTTTTATCCTGTCAGATCTGTTCTCCTCCTCTTCTGTCTTTGCGCCTAGGCGCACGCAGGCGTGTAGGCGCAATGTACATACCCCGCCGGCCCCGCCACAGTCCTCCAGGGCCTGCTCGGCGCGTGGGCAGTGGACGAAGAAGTTCATCTTTTGTCCCCAAAAATTGTCTGCGCACAGCTACATTGCTGCGAAGTATCCTACATGTTGTGATGTTCCACTCAGATGACCAAGAAGATGGGTGGGTGGTCGGAAAGAGGCCTGCCTTCTTCCACACGGGGAGATCAACGGAAGGAACCGCCGATGCTCCGTTTAGTGCGTTCCTTTGGTTGCAACAGAGCTCTCACTTGGTGGTGCCAAAGAACAGCATGATGGAGGCGCGGGTGCGTCTCGTGGTGAGGTCAGGATTGGACTCGCGCAGGATCTTGAGGTGATCCCCAAGCTCCCCGTCGATTTCCCCCTCGCTCTCCTCGTCCCCGCTGCTGTCATCCGGGTTGGTGGCCTGTCTAGAGCTCGGCGACACTGCCGCTTGTGTGGGCAGAGCCTCCTGCGAGGCTGTCGGGCTCAAGGCGACGGACGAGAGGTGCACGCTGGGCGCACGCGCTGGCACAGGCGGCGGCACGCGGGTGGGTACACTGTGCGATGACACAGCGCCGCCAATGGCCGACCCGGACGACGGCGACGGCGAATGTGCGCCGGTGGCGGCAGGTGAGGTAGCGGTGGCTCCGGGTGAGGCAGGGGTGGTCTTTTTCGAGGCGAAGGGCCACATCTTGCTCGGCGTGGCGAAGCGCTTCCTTTTAGATTTGTGGCGCCCCTTGGTGGTGTCGCCCTTGTCGCTGCCGGCCAGCGCGGTGCCCTGTTCGGCGATGAACTCGAACAGGTTGACTTCCTCTGTGGCCTGCTTGCGGTGCTCGGCCGAGTCCGCCTCCTCCTTGGCCTTCTCTCCGGTGGCCACGTCGGTCTCGTAGAATGTTTTGATCGCGCCCTCGTCTTCCTCGTCATCAGCGTCGTCGTCGTCGTCATCGACCTCTTCTGTCATCTCTCCCGTCTTCTGCGATTGACTCTGCTTGTCGCTGCTGCCGTCCTCGTTGTCGCTGTCGAGCATTTCTTCGAGGGAGAGAACGCGCGTCCTCTTCTGGATCCACTCGTCCTCCGCGAGTATGCTGTCGGCACGAATGGCGCGCGTGCGGAGCTGCAGTTCGTCGCGCTCCTTCCGCTCCCTCTCCTCTCGCTCTCGCCGCTCGGACTCGACCTTGGCCTTCTCCGTCTCGAGCAGCTTGCCCACGCCCTGGCTCATGCTCTTGAAAAACGCCACCGACCCGCGCTTCTCCGCGTCGTCACCGTCGAGCTTTACCGCCCCGGTCGCCGCCGCTGCCTGCGAGGGCGTCTCTGCCTTCTCGTTCGATCGATACAGGCTGCCGCGCGGCCGTGGCGGAACCGCGATGATGGCTTGCGGTTGGCTGCCGGTCTCTTCATTCTTCTTCGCCGTCGTGGCCGCGGCAGCTTCGGCGGCTTTCGCTCTTTCGTCGGCCTCGAGCAAGAGGCGATCGCGTGCGGCGAGGTCGTCTCGCAGGCGCTTGATCTCGAGCTCCTTGTCGAGGTCGCTCTGCTTGAGCTTCTCGATCTCGGCAAGCATGCTCTTCTTCTCCTCGAACTCGGACTCCATGAATTCCTTGAGGCTCTCGATCAGCTTTCGCTGCTTGTCGATCTTGCGCTGCAGCCGCTCCAGCGCCTCCCTACGTTCCTCCTCCGCCTTCTCCTTCTCCGCCTTCTCCTTCTCCGCCTTCTCGTCGACCTTTTCCCTGGCCTGTTCCCTTTCCTTGGCTTCGCGGACCTGCGTGCGCTTGTCGATGGCTTTCCTGATCTTCCCCGTCCACAGCTCCCTGTCCGCCGCATTCCTCGCATAGAACACGAACGACTTGCGCGTGCTGCCCTCCTTCTTGTCCTCCTGCTCCCCATCAATCTGGAATCCATTCAATCGACCTGGCTCCCGAATCCCCATGTCAGCCCCCCCCCCACAACAACTTACTGCAAAGCAACACACACGTGCCTTTCTCTTTTTGGTCTTCCACGCTCTTGATGGTGGCGGTGGCCAATGGAATGGCCGCGACGAACTGCAGAAGATTCTTGCTGCCGAGGAACGACGCCTTCTTGCTCTGGTGGAGGGCGGGAAGATGGTCTGCCAATTGGCAAAGAAAGAAGAAAGAAAGAAAGGAAAGAACCGCGCAGTGGGTGCGTGGAATGGGGCGCGGGCACACGCACCTTGGATTTGGCGATGACGAAGAGATCGGAGAAGAGGTAGCACTGACGGACGGTCACCCGTGCGCCCGATTGGATGAGCTGCGCCAGCTGCCCCTCGTGCTTGTAGTGCCGTCCGGCCTCGGCTAATCGGATCTGCGGTATATCACACGCACGCACGCCTTGTGAGAGACAGGCCGGAAATGACCCGTGCTGGGGCGTGAGGGGGTGCCCTGCCTTGCAGTTGGCCATCGAGGTCTCGATGATCATCATGGTGTGAATGTTCTCGGCCTCCTTCCTCGAGATATTTATGTAGGTCACCTGCACAAAGCATCGATCAACAAGACTACTAACGCCCGGTATTGTGTGTGTGTGTGTGTATGTGTGTGTGTGTGTGTGTGTGTGTGTGTGTGTGTGTGTGTGTGTGTGTGTGTGTGGCAAAGACAGATAGAGGGGAGGGGGGGAGAACCATCTTCTCGAGGGTTTCAAGGCACTCGACCTGAAGCTTGTAGTCCCGGTGGTCCGTCGGCGTGTTTTGCAACAGATTCTGGGGAAAGGTAGGAGGTGAGAAGAGTGAACGTGTGCATGTGTGACGAGAGCGGAGGAGCGCACCTTAAACATGAGCGGGTACTTGCAGATGCGCTGGATGGGCTTGATCATGTAGTCGCGCAGCGAGAGGTTGTTCGCATCGGCCTGAAGGCTTTGCGTCTGCAGATAGCAGCCAACACGGTGAGAGATCGGCCAACAGCTGGGGCGAAGGCAGTGGCAGGCACGCCTACCCGTAGGAACTGAGCGAAGGCGGGGATCTGCTTGGCCCGCTGGATGGCGTCCATGGACTTCTTGTAGTTGCTGCAGTAGTGCTTGTAGACCACAAAATTCTTCGACTGTCGCCACACAAGTGAGTCGGCTAGGCTGGGCTGAGTTGGTGAACACAGTGACACAGCAGAAGAGAGGACCGGCGCGAACCATTTCCTTGAAGATGTCGCCCACGTGATACGAGATCGAGCGCCCCTTGGAGGATGTCTCCAGCACCACGTCACCCGTGGCTCGCCTGTATCGAACCATACAAATGTGTGGGGGGGGGGCATGAATCTCGTGAACGAGAGAGAATGCCATCATCAGACAGGGGGGATACCCGGTGGAACGAGCCGGCGAGATCTTCTCCACGCCGAGACGTTTCATCAGCTGAATCCAAGTGCGTGCGAGCAGTGAAAAAGAGTCAGTCAAACACGGATCTCATGCGCCCTACAAGGGACAAGTGCCGGCCGCTCCAACCTTTTGAAGCAGGTCGCTGTGTATGCCTAAGATTATCTCCACGTTCAAAAAGATCTGAGGGATCTCATGCGACGGCAGCAGCTCCCCATCTCGGATTGGCGTGAGATACAGCTGCATGGCACAACACACAACACACGACGCACAGTGGTGAATCGAACGAGCTGAGTAGTCGGCTAGCGTGGAGGAAGGGCAGCAATGGGTACCTTGACAAGCATCTTGAGGTCTTCGACGTAGAGGTACTCGGTATTGAGGATTTCCTGGATGATTTGGAAACGCTTGAACTGCGCGGCGATCTGGGTGTCCATGGAGGTGGTCTTGCGGTCGATCCCCACACACGTGCTCGTGCTCGGCGTGCGCGCCTCTCTGCGGTGCTTCGTGTCAACGATGCGTGCACATGTTGCACAGAAAACAGGGCAGGGGTGGGAGGCAATACTCTGCTTCGCTCACTGCCGGGAGTGTGGTCGACGCGGAAGACGCCAGCACTTCCTGCACGACGACAGGTGGGCGACAATATCAAAGGTTACAGCAGCTTCGGTTGTCTCATGAACTGCTACGACCAAAAGGGCAGTGAAACGACACGAGGTGGGTACCTGTACGGGTGACACGCCGGTTGGTGGTAGGGTGTTGAAATGCTGCGATTGCTTTCTGGCGGCACCCACAACATGTCGCTGTCCGCCCTGGTCCGGCTGCTTCCAGTGTTAGCTATAGTCGTCCCCCTTCGTTTTCGTTCTTTGCAACCTTCGCTTCGTTCTTCTCCCCCCAATGAGGAAGCGGAGGAAATGAAAAAGAAGCTGGCGGTGGGCGAGGCAGGATATCCATGGAACAAAGCTTGAGTGAGAGGCCGTACCGGTCGCGCTGCAGTCACGCCACTGCCCTTCTTTCCAAACATCTGAGCTTCCAAATCTACGGCGCCGTTGCTCCGCCTCTCCCCCCTTTGCTGCTTCGCTTTGCCCTCGTCCGCGCCGGGAACGAGAAGCCACCGCAATTTCCTTTTCGTCCAATGCCAGCCCGCCCACCGGTGTTTCTCCGCTGGAGGTCCTGCTGCTTCGGTCGAGAGTCCTCTCGAATCGAGACGGGTGGATGGTACACTACGTGTAGAGACTAGCTTGCAAAAAACGAAGCGTTCATTTGGCAGTCACCGGGGATGGTGATCCAGCCACTCAAGGGCGTAGTTCTGGTCAATCGCGTCCTCGGAACCCGCCCCTACCACCACGGCCACCTCGGAAGCCGCCACCGCGACCGCCACGGAAGCCGCCACCGCCTCGCCCACCACGGAAGCCACCGCCGCGACCGCCGCCACGACCTCCTCGGAAGCCACCGCCGCCACGTCCACCACGGAAGCCACCACCGCGACCGCCGCCGCGACCTCCTCGGAAGCCGCCGCCTTCGCCCTCGCCGCCATCACCGCCGCCTCGGTAGCCACCGTTGCCCGTGCCGTAGGTCTGCGCCGCGTATTCAGCGCTCTCCTGCTTCTTCTGCGCGACCTTCTGCTTGAAATGCTTCTCCTGTTGTTGCGTTGTTGTGTTGAGAAGAGATGGAATCGACAATCAAAGCTCTGGTGAGGACCGGGGCGTACCCGCTGCTTTTGAAGCTTGTCTCTCTTGGTGTCGATCTTTTGCCTCCGAGTGGCGCTGTTGCCTCCGCCTGTGTGGAAAGAGAGCAATCCAACCCAGCCATGAGAAACGCCAGCGCTCAGAGGGACTCTTGGGCTGCTGTATTAATCTGCATGCAGATAGGTAGGAGTCGGTTAGGTGTACCTCCAGCGGTGAGCTCTACGTTGATCTGCCTGCCATCCATGCTGGTGTGGTGCATCTTCAGTGCTTTCTGTGGGGAAGAGGCGGTCAGCGTTGGTGGGCTCGGGCTCCCCCAGCGGAAAAGCTCTCGAGAAGACAGCGCATGAGAGGAGACGGTACCTGCAGGGCGAAGAAGTCGTTCACCTCGAGGAAGGCGCAGCCACGGGGCTCGTTGGTCCCCTTCTTTGTCAGCAGGCGCACGTCCACGATGCTATCTGCGCGAGTGGATTAGAGCGGGTCTGAAACACCCACGGAGCGGCAGGCACCTGCGAGGGCCCGGAAGTGTTCCGTGATACTCTCTTTGGTGGCTTCGTATGAGAGGTTGCCTGCAGAGACACGTAAGCGATTTAATCGTTTTTACATGTAATATAAAATTTAAAATATAATTGTAGCGAAGTCGGATGAATTGCAAGTGGCAGGACTTACCAAGGAACAGGATGTATCGCTTCTTGGCAGCGCCATCATCATCCTCTTCCTCCATCTGGTCTTGTTTGCCCTTTTTCTTGCCCTTCTTGGTCAAATCACCCTCGCCGCTTTGGTCTTCAGCGTTCTCATCAGAGCTGACCTTTCTACGTTTCGTCTTGGTTTTCACCTTTGAAAGGGGAACTAGGCTCACCTCGCCGTTTTCATCTTCAATCAACTCCTTAATCTCCTCCTGCTCATCATTGTCCGCAGCGATCTTTTCAGCCTCAGCTTCCTTCGCTTCCACCTTCACCTGTTCTCTCTTCCTCTTCTTGTCTTTGCTGCCGTTCGCGGTAGGCTTCTTGGGCGATTTCTTACTCGATTTAGTGGCGCCATTTGCCGGTGCGGCAGCCGCTGGCGCCGATCGCTTGCCCTTGGCCGGAGGCTGGGTGGCACTGGTGGTGGTAGAGGATGACAGAGGAATGAAGTCATCTTGAGCTTCGATGTCCGACATCTTGGGGGGGGAAAAATGCGAGTGTGCACCGCTTGAAGGATCTCAGGTGGATAAATAACACAAAAATAATAAATCACAAAGAAACACAATCCCTTCCGCCGTTTTTCCCACCCAGTCCCTCGCTCTTCTACATCCCACAGGCCTTTCGTCGGCGTGGTGGTTCTTGAGGATCAGCGAGTTGCAGCCTTTTTTCGTTTTAAATGGGCCATCGATCCCTGGCAATACTGGCCAAATGCAAAAGAGACGAGCAAGAAAAGAAGGATGATTTATGAGGTCCGCTTTACAGGCTGAGGAAGAACTGGTCGACTGGCATCGAACGATTATATCTCCTCTCGCATGGGTTTCGCTGTATGGGGGGGGACATTTTAGTGAGCCCCAGCGGAGCCGACAAGTTCGGTGGCCTTCTTGGCATCAGCCTTGTCCTGGCCCTTGCCGAGAATCCACTGCTCGATCTTCATGTTGACGCTGTCCCTCTCGGCGGCCTTGGCGCGGAAGGGCTCCTTGAGGGCCCTGCGGGTGAGGATGGCGCAGGTGTTCGAGTAGCGCAGGTACGAGAAGCCAGCAGATCTCCACGACGACATGTTTGATTTGATTGATTTACTTCTCGATCAATTCGCGCAGTTCTCTTTTTGCCCGCCCCCTTTTCTTGGGGAGACCCCCAAGACCGGCCATCCGGCTTTGCAGGCAAAAAGCACACCACCGCTTTGCCGATCAAGACCGAACTCCTCGGGCGCTCTGATTGGTGGTTGATTCCGAAGCTGCCGGCAGTACTCTGGTAGTTTCCCAGCAGAGTTTGTGACTCCGTGATAAAAACACTCAATCCCGAGCGGGATGCAAGCAAACCAAACCCAACATCTGACCCTTTGCACCTACACAAGACAGAGACATCGATGAAGGCACTAAGAGGCAAGGGAAAGGAGGCCAAGAGCGATCGCTCCGGAGGGACGACGAGCGTGCCCAAGCGGTGGAGCGGACACTTCTCCAACGTGTCGTCGACTAACAGTGATGGCGGCACTCCGCTCACGCTTGACGGGCTGCTCGAACACGAGCAAGCCATGGAGAACTCCAAAAGCGCCACCGCCTGCGCCCTGACACGCCTCAAGCGCACCGACCCGGCCGAGTGGACCGTCACCGACGTCGGGGTATGGCTCGACTTACTCTCACTGAGCGAGTACCGGGCCGAGTTCATCAAGAATGCCGTATCCGGGTCTGAGCTTCGAGAACTGGACAATGCCGACTTCCTCTCCCTCGGAGTCGTGAAGGTCACTGCCCCGAGTCCACAATCTGTGTTGTACCCTGCGGGAAGTGAGTGCTGACGTCAGCGTGGATTGTGCTCGGAGGTCAGGTGGGCCACAGGAAGAAGCTGGAGCGACGGATCAGAATGCTCCAGCACGGGCTGGACCCGCTGGCCGACGAAGACGACTGTGACAGCTTGTCGTCGCATTCGCACTCTTCTCTTAACTCGTCTCACTCGACCAACTCCAAGACCTCACAGAAGGTGAGCATGTCCGCCTGTTATGACACCTCCACTATCTCCCCCTCGCGCGTATTGCCTCTATCGCTCTCTCCCCGTTGCTCCCATGCGTAACCGCTCTCATGCATCAGTTCATGCACCGACTGACGAGCTCTTGCGCCACCTCAGTCTAGCGCCAGTGTGGTCTCGGAGGGGCTCCAGGCCAAATTGAAGAAGGACAAGGTGCGCAGTGAAAACAATAGGTGTTGTGTGCGTGCGTGACTGTGCACAGGGGTTGTGTGAAGGAAGCTGATATAACATGTGGCACAGATCACGCTCAAGCTCGTGTTCAAGGACGACATCTCGCTGCTGCACGTGTCGCCGATGATCGAATTCTCCGAGCTGGGCAAGAAGATAAAGAAGGAGTACGGGCGTATGATGGAAATCAAGTACAAGGACGCCGAGGGCGACTTCATCCGCGTAAAGACCACCAAGGCCATCCGCAGCGCCATCAAAAACTGGTCTGGCCAAGGTTTCGTGCCGACGCCAACTTCACACCTCTCCCACCTGTCTCAGAAAACGGAACACTGACTGTGGGGTGACATGGTTCAGGTTCGCTCAAACTGCTCCTCTCGGAGAAAAAGAAGAAGGTGACCAAGCGCAACTCAGACATCATGGATACGATGATCGACGGCGTGGTAACGATCGACCGCAAGGGCAAAATACTCGTGTTCAACAAGAAGGCTGAAGAAATCTTCGGCTACCGCAAGAAGCAGGTGCTCAAGAAGAAGGTAAACATGCTCATGCCTGCCGAAGTGGGCCACCAGCACGACGGCTACCTCAAGACCTATCAGCGCACCAAGAAGCGACACATCATCGGCATTGGCCGGGAGGTCACGGCACAGCACGCTGACGGCCACGAGTTTCCCATCCATCTCTCCATCAGCGAGAGCAAGAACAACGATGAGACACTCTTCACCGCCACCATTCGCGTGATTAACGCCGCGGCGGCCGACCCTGCCAAGGCGTCGACCGTCGCCGGAAGCGTGTCAACCGCCTCAACTGACGTGACGATGTTCGGCCTGCTGGACTGTCTGCTCGACGCGACGGTGGTGATCAACCAGCACGGCGTGATCCAGTTCTGGAACAAGGCAGCCACCGAACGACTCGGCTACTCCAAGGAGGAGATCATCGGGAAGAACATCAAAATATGCATGCCCGCCTCAATCGGAGGTAAACCTATGCTCCAGTTATTGTCTAGGGTTCACGATTGCTTACTCATTTATTCTTCATTTGTGCAGAGAAACACGACGCCTACATCCAGCGATATCTGACGACGGGTGAGGGTAAAGTCGTGGGAGTGGGGCGCAACGTGGTAGCGCAGAAGAAGAATGGTGAGATCGTGCCGGTGCACCTGTCGCTCACAGAACAGCAAATCGGACCGGACCGACGCTTCTTCACCGGCGTCATGCGCGCCGTAGAAGAGGAGCTCGAGCAGAAGAAGACCGTCCTTCAGCAGGAGCGGGAGATCATCGATGACCTTGCCGTCCCGGCGATGATCACGGACGAAACTGGTACTGCCTTTCTCTGCACGCACGAACTGTTATGCAAGGCAGTTCCGTGATCAACTCACGGCCTTTGTAAATTCACACAGGCAAGATCCATGGATACAACAGCGCGATGACAGGCTTGCTGGGCTATGGCCTGATAGACGTCATCGGTCGCAACATGTCCATGCTCATGCCTGGCGAGATGGCCAAGTACGAACTCTCCATGCTTGGCTCTTTACCCCTGTATGAAATTTGACTGCTAATCCACCCTTGATGTCGTGGTAAACATCAGAGAACACGAGAGCTTCATCCACGCCTACCTTAAGCAGGGCAACGTTGCCACGTTGCGCGCAGGGCGGGACGCGGTGTGTATTCACAAGGACGGTTCGATGCTGCCCGTTCACCTGAGCCTCAACGTCAAGACGGATGACTCCAAGCACATCTTCACCACCATTTTCCAAAAGATGTAAATTGTACATTTAGTTTGTCACATACCCCACCCAACAGCTGCCCTCCATTTGCTTGTTTCGTAATTATTTTCGGCAACTATTTCAAGAAACATTTTCAATAGTTTGGGCAAGAGATGGAAGTAGCAGAGCAAGGAGGGGCCGGAGATGTACCGGTGTCCGTGCCGGTGTGCAGGCATTGGCAGCGGATGGGGTGGTGCCTCTACGCAGAGCGCTGCCGCTTCCTCCATCCATCCGCCGCCAGCAACGGAACAGATGCGGCTGAGGGAGCCCCTGCGCCTGCACCCACCTCCTCCAGTCTCGCCGAGGACCGTCGTATCGCCTTCACCAAGTACGTCCCTGGCCCTCTCACTGGCTCATTGCCGTGACGCCGACCTTGCCATCGCTTCTTCGCCCAACGCCAGGCTGAGCAACGAGCGACGACAGAACAGAGGAGCGGGGCGGCGCAACAAGATCATGAACCGCAGCAAGGCCGGTGCCTTCCGGTGCGACGTTGCAGGCCCGCTTCTACTTGCCCAGGCCGTGGAGGCTGACTGGGTGGCTGTGGCAGGCGCTGGCTTTCGGACACTTTCGGGCGCGAGCTGCTGGGGTCGGGCGCGGGGGTGCTGGACATCGCTGGAGGCAAGGGCGAGCTCTCCTTTGAACTGGCCAACCTCAGCGGCCTCCCCACCACCGTGGTCGACCCGCGTCCGCTTCAGCTCGACCGCTTCCGCAAGCGGTACATACAGGCAGCCTCTGTGCGTGATGCATGTGTGTGCGGCGCCGCTTACTTGTGATCGACCTTGGTCGCAGGTTGTTGGTGGGAATCTATCACAGGACGGGACCGTGGCAAGCCTACAACCACCTGCCGGCGCCTGCTGATGCGTCGCATGTGCGAACTCCAGGGCACCTTCGCACCTTCTTCGACGACCACCTGTTGCGCCTGCTTGAGCTCCAACAGCAGGGCCGGGGCGACGTACGTCGCACTGCAATCTCGGCTCATCTGTCCGCACTCACACGTCACACCCGACACACAGGAGGCCGCCAAGGGTTTCCAACGCATGCTGGCCACCGCCCAAGCGGTCGCGTGGACGGAGAAGGGCCTCATCTCACAAGAGCAAGAAGAGGAACAGCACCAGGAGACTGAGGCCGTTGGTGACGACCACTCGGCCGATGACACGCAGCCACAGCTCTCAAAGAACGACAGCAGAGAGGGCGACGACGATGCGGGGCTAGTAGAGTGGCCTGCGGTATACGAGCTGATCACGGGCTGCTCTCTCATCGTGGGCCTACATCCGGACCAGGCCACCGAAGCGATCGTTGACTTTGCCCTGCGATGGTGCGTCAGGCCTTGCTGCTCCTCACTAGTGACGCACAGCGACAGTCGCTCATTCAAACCACAAACGTTGATGTGTGCGTGGGCCACGCAGGGGCAAGGGGTTTGCGATCGTGCCGTGCTGCGTGTACCACAAGCAGTTCCCGCGGCGACGACTGGACGGGGCGCCGGTGACCACCTACCAACAGTTCGTGGCCTACCTCACGGCCAAGGCGCCCGACCGCATCCAGACGACCACGCTCGACTTTGAAGGCAAGAACCTTGTCCTCTACGCCCTGCCCCCAGGCCGCGAGAACGACCAAATACATAAATAAATAAATAAACTAAAAAGAGACAAAGAAACGGAAAATAACTTCTACTCCGCATCAAGGAGCGGACAGGGTCTTTATGAAGGCGATGGCCTCCTCCTTGGTCGATCGCCCGAGGTTGGCCATCTGCCAGGATACCAGCTTGGCCTTGACTTCGCCTGCATGTCGTTTGGCCGACCAGGCCCCAGGGTATCAGAGCCAACATCATTCCCAGATGGGAGGGAAGACTTGGGGAAAGGGAGGGCTAGGCATGTACCGACAAACGTGCTGGGCCGCACCTGCAATATCTCCATGATTTCACGGCCCTATGCCCAGAGAAGGCCGAGGTGAGCCACCCGACGCGGGAGGGAGAGGGAGAGAGGGAGACAAACCGACAACAGGGGCTGGACTTCGCTCAACGAGGCCAAACCCGAGTCCTTCACGGCCCTCACGAAAGCGTTGCCTGAGGACGTGCGGGGAGAAAGCAGGTTGGGTGGTGGAGTCTTGCATGCAAAGCGGAACAGAGAGATACCGTCACTGAGACCGGCAGCAGAGTGCGGCAGGCCGAGCAAGTGCGTCCGGGCGATGAAGGCCAGTTGCGCGGCCGTCTCCCAAGCGAGCCCACCACTCGACCTGGCGGCGTTTTCCCGTTCAGTGTTGGCTGTGCGTGCCTCTCCCTCGCTGTGTGCGTGCGCGCCTTGCATACCCATCAATGGAGCGCATCCAGTTTCCCAGTTCTACGCGATGGGCGAGCAGGACGCGGGGCAGAGGCTCATCCTGCCCCCCGGTGCCGCTTGCCGATTCCAACTCGAGCTTGTCGATGAGGGGAAGCAAGCGCTTGGTCGCTATGAGCACGTCAGCAACGCACTTGGCGTGGTCGTTCGAAAGCTGCAGCCATAGCACAACGACCACAGATCGACCCGACGTGCGTGTGGTGGTGTGGTGAGAGACTGCCGGGAGGGGGGCGATGCGGAAGGGCTGACGCACGGAGAGGGCGTGTTTGAACAGGGCCTCCGTGTGCGCCCTGATCCGGATGTGTTCCATATGGGCCATCTCGTCTTCGTCGTGTGTGTGGATGACGGTCCCGTCGCGCTCGCCGAGGAGCTGCACGTCGACCCCTCCGCTGGTGGCTACAGGTGTGTGCGTCGCGCCGGCGCTGACGCCGACCAGCGCGGGGAGGAGGAACGACGACGCCAGCGCGAGTCCGTTCCCGATGAGCAGCGACCCCGACACCGAGGGCGCACCGAGTGTGAGCTCCGTGCCCGCCGGTGCGTCCTTGATCAGCCTGTGATGCGGAGAGGGAACACTATTGGTCACTGCGCCGTCCGGCGAGCAGAGGTTGGTCAGCTCGGCGTGCGCAGGCGTTACCTGAACTGCTCGCGCAGACACCGCAGTGCGTTACGCTTGAGGTCGTCGGACCACGACCCAAAGATGACTTGAGCGCCGGTGGCATCTTGCATGGGCCGTCGCTGTTGGGGGCGGCCGTGGAGCCCTGCGTCATCATCGTCGCCGCTTCTCCCGGTGTCCTGGTCCGTGTGGGGCAGGTAGGGCGGAAGGGGGAAGACGACGTCGTGTAGGTCCAGCGCAGCGATCTGCTCGAGGGCCTCGAGCGTCTTCTCGGCGCCGAGGCGAAGCATCTTGTTGAACTCCGCGCCCACCCGCTGTCGGCTCACCTTGTCCCTCAGCGCCTCATGTACCTCGGGTTTCTGCATGGCCTCGAACAGCTCCGGAACGAAGTTGAACGAGAGCGTAGCCTTGAAGCGTATGCCACGCAACACCCTGCGCACACCACACAAAGCGAGAGAGAGAGAGAGAGAGAGACTACGTGAGCCAACCAGTCCACCGGTGACCACTCGACAGCGGGTGAGGCCAGGCACCGCAGGGGGTCTTCCAACAAGGTGGACAGAGGCTCGTCGGGAGTGCGTAGCAGGCCAGCCTCGAGATCGGCCAACCCCTGCCACCGTGCGTTTGCACACCGCCAAGAGTGTCAGTCACACGCGCCGCCCAGGCCAAGGAGGGAAAGAGAGAGGGAGATGTACGTGGCCGGTGTAGTCTTCGATACGGTTTTCCCTGATGTTGTAATAGAGGGCGTTGATTGTGAAGTCCCGCCGTTGGCTGTCTTGTGTCGGGCTGCCCAAGCCCTGTCATAGCCACAATGAAACCATCCGCACGCGTAAAACATCGAGCATGAGTACTCATGTGAGTCATTGCACCTGCCACAGGCGAGCGATGCATGGCACGCAACGACACGACAAGCATGCGGAGGCGTACCACAGAGGTGGGTATCCGACTGCCCGACCCGTAGCTCTCCGTGCGCAGGTTGACCAGGTCCACCGAATGCCCAAAGACGGAGAGCACCGCCGTTTCGAGGTGTTTGGACTTGGCCGGATTGGCTGGCACAATGCCTGCCGCCCCCGCCCAACACCACATTAGCGCGTGCTTTTGCTGGCATAAGAGAGTGGGAAGGAAGGCGAACCGATTCTGGAGAGGGGCAGTTTGTTGATCTTGTTGTATTTCATGATGAGGCGTGCAAAGTCCTGGCCCATCATATTGTTGAGGGCGATGTCCAGGTCCACCTTCTCCTGCCTCTGTGACTTGGCTGCCGAGCCAGCAGACGAGCCCTTGGCTTCCAAAAGCTGCCAGGCGCGCACGATTGATGGCGTGAGTTGCACTTGTCCCTCTCGTTTTCTGGCGGTTCGTCCCTCGTGGCTTGGCCGAGTACCTTGTCGCGCACCCAACCGCCAGCGACTCGCAGCTCGGTATTGGGGTTGCTGGCCTTGACGACATCTACAAAGTAGTCGAAGATCTTCCGCTCCTCCTCATTCACCGTGATGCTTGCTCCGGGCAGCTGTGGGGCGTCAAAGCAATGCTCTCGCGATACCGCAAATGCAAAGCACGACCATGCGCGGTGAGTGCTGCGAAGAAGGAGAACGCAAGTACCGTCTTAAGGTTGGGGGGTGACTTGCTGCGGGGACGAGTTGCGGTGAGCGTGCCTGCAGCCGTCGGTCACGCCTTTCAGCAGGCTTTCGCAAAGGCCAAGGCGAGAGGGGAGGAGGACCGGTGGAATGGGAGGCGCTGTGCCGTGGCGTGGATGATGAGAAGAAGGCGGTTGAACGGCCTCGGGCAAGGCAGAATCTTTCTGAGGTGGCAAATCGTGCGGTTGCGGAGCTGACCAGCCGAGTAGCGAGAGGAGGAGGAATACGAGAGGCTAAGCACAGCGCTGGGCGCCAACAACTCACGCGTAGGGAAGTGCGCAGCATGGCAAGGACATAGGAGGCAAAGGAGCCGGCAAGGTAGTAAAGTGGAAGTGCGCCGCTGATCAGGTAATAGTATGCGCAGGTAAACAAAGGAAAGGCAAAAGTGGAAGTGCCTCACGTGAGGATCGAACTCACGACCTTCAGATTATGAGACTGACGCTCTACCGACTGAGCTAGCAAGGCCACTTGCTTCGATGGGTATGGTAATGAGGTGTATTTACTCAGACTAAAACTTGTTTCCGTGGCATACACCGTTGTGGGTGGGGTGTGTGGTTGGTTGGTGGTGAAGACTAGAACATGGAGAGGGGTCAAACAAACAAGAACTGTGTGAGCTTAGAGGTGACATTTCTTGTAAATGAAGAAATTAAACAGCTATAATGTTGGGATGTAATTGATAGCAGGGCAGTGGTGGTAAAATAAGCAGTAACCAAAATCCCTGTATTAATTTTTCAATTTTTTCTTACTAACTACATAAGCAAGCCTTCTTGGCAAGTTCAGCCTAGCACTTATGAATGGTGATGGTACTGTTGGTTGCAGGCCAGGTGAAGTTCACCACTCCTAGAAGTGCACCTAAGCATTCCATAGGCCATGGCAGGCAGGTGTCAGTTCCACCAATCCAGATACAGCAGTATGTTTTGTGTTGGGAACTGGGTGTTCTTCAGCAGCACCCAACTTCTCCACTTGAAGGCAGTGGCTGAATTTTCTTTATTGTACAAGAAGCAGCAACCAGGACGCTTAACAGGAGGAGCTGGGGCAGGGTAAGGAGCATACGCAGATCTGTATGACCTTGTGGAATATTAAGCCACATAGCTGAGATATAACCAGCATCCGTGGTCCAGTGGCAAGATTTCCGCCTGCCACGCGGGAGACCCGGGTTCAATTCCCGGCGGATGCATATCTTTTACCCTTTCTTGTTTGGCCGCGTCAGCACGTCTTGCCCAACCTTTTGATGGCAATGGCAGCATGTGGAAGCTGCAAACCAGTTATGAAAATCAGATGTTTTGTACTTGACAAAATGCATTGGTCAACATGGATTGTGTTTTAATTGTTGGAACTTGAACTCTTCTAACCCTTCACAAAAGTTTTGCAGTACCTTGGTGCCAATTGAAAACAGTGGCAGAATGTCTTGGTGTGGAGTAAAAAACACATAACAAGACAAACTGGTTTTTCACAAACATCTTTAAAGGTTGGTACCAATGCACATTGGGTCTGAGTGATTTTGCACATGTTACAGCCCAAATTTGGTAAAGATACATAAAGTGAAATTTCTTCTAAATACCTTGTATCTCACCTAAAATATGTACATCTCTGGGCTGGTGGAAGAACTGATGTGCATCGGTTCAACACTTCTCTTGTGGGTGAAGATCTATGATGATGAAAAAGTGATATCTTGAAATGTATGAAATGCCAAGATGCCCTTGGGTCAAGCTCTGGTATACATGATTCATTTTGCCAGTTTTGTGGTGGGAATACGGCAAAAGGATGTCCGGGGCCAAAGATGGTCTCATTCTTTATACAACATCCGTCGCATGTTGCGAAGAGATGCAAAATCTGATTAAACAAGAGAAGAAAAGAAAGCAAACAAGGCAAAGGAGAAAACTACAGGCTTTCGATTGGATTGTATTTGATCTCAGCAAAAAATGGCCTTGAGTAGCTCGTCCGCTGTGGTGTAGTCGGTAACATTTATGGTTCTCACCCATGCGCCCCGGGTTCGATTCCCGGCAGCGGAACATCTTTTTGGGTTGTATATCTGCATATGGAATCTGGATGCATTTTTCTGTACTGGCTTACTTGTGACTTTGATGTTATGCAACTTATCATGATATTCCTGTTTTTGTGGTAGCTGCAACGCAAACAAAACCTCAACAAAATGAGAGCACAGTAAAAACCACAACAAAACGGGAAATAACCTCTCTTTAGTGGTTTGGGCAACTTTTGAGCATTGCAGCTTCCACAAAAACAGGAATAAACAGATGCCAGTAATGCCACGCAATATGAAGGTTCATTTAATTGGCTTATTCACGGGAACTGCGGCCCTTCAGGAGCCTTGCTAGCTCAGTCGGTAGAGCGTCAGTCTCATAATCTGAAGGTCGTGAGTTCGATCCTCACGTGAGGCACTTCTTTTAAGTTCTCCATTTGTCTCCAGTGTGCACGCCCACCGCCAGCCATGTCCCAGTGAAAATATAAGATATTTAAATTCCTGTTTTTGTGGTAGCTGCAACACAAACAAAACCTCAACAAAATGAGAGCATGGTGATAACCACAACAAAATGGGGATATAATCTGTCTTTAGTGGTTTGGGCAACTTTTGAGCATTGCAGCTTCCACAAAAACAGGAATAATGGGTTCATTGTTCAGTAGCAAGAGAGAAACCTTCTCCTGGGATCCAAGGTTCACCTCGGCAACAAGGTGAGTTGTTTCACGACAGGAAAGCAAAAGGTGAAGTGCCTCACGTGAGGATCGAACTCACGACCTTCAGATTATGAGACTGACGCTCTACCGACTGAGCTAGCAAGGCTCCCTGTATACGTGCCGCTGGAGTTGTCTAATTGTTACCACCTACCGGAGCAAAAAAATAAAACGTGTCCGGTGTGCTGCCGCGCAGCACAAGCCAAGATGAATCCCAGGAGAGCAGACGTGCTGCGACTGTACAAGCGCGCCATCGGTCTGGCGGGCCCGTACGTGGATTCGCCGGGTGTGCGGGAGTTCATGCGAACGGAGATGGTGCGGGAATTGACATCGCACGGTGTGTCACGGGAGAAGATTTTGGAAATCGAGCAGGTGGCCCAGAAGAGGGAAAACTTGATCGAAGCTTGCAAAGACAATGTGCGAACTCTCTTCCGGGATCGCATGGACGAGAAAAATCAAAGCGAGATCGATTACATGCTACGCCAGGGCGAGGTAGAGTTGGCAGCCGTGGAAGACAAAATCATCCTTCAGAAGCGCAAATTTGGCATGGTGAAGGAAGGCGGCGACATCCGTTACGTCATCACACCAAGCGAAGAATAAATGGCTCACATCAATCTTCAGTGCGCAACTGGCAGAAAAAGGAAGCCGGCCAGCCTTAACGAAACCGCCCACGGCTTCGCCACTCTCACCAAAATGGTGAGCGTAGTTTGTTGGTGTGCAGCCAGCAACGACCGCTGCACGGCCGCTCCAACGGTCATAAACGCCTTATAGGAGTTAGACTGGCCCGTCTAACCTTCTCATTTTTTTCTGTTGGTAGGGCCCGCAACGGACATTGGCCGGCCCTCCCACTGCCGGGCGGAGAGGGTGTGCGCTACGGTGGCCGACAGCAGGGTCTTCGGCTTCGTTTTCCTGTTGCAGTTTCGCCCAAGGGCCAACGGCGAGAGGCGGACGTCGCTTCCAACCTTGGCGTGGCCACGCCCCGGTGTTTTGTGACCCGCTCCGGAAAAACAATCATAGGGCGGGTCTGATTGGCTGGGAAAAAGAATATCAGCGCAAACTCCTCTCGCTGCTTCTTTGTCTTCTCGGCGCGTGTCTAGTCCACCTCTGCTGCTCTCAGGTCCACCCACCAAACACCCTTCCCTTCCATGGCTTCCTCCAAGACTTTCCTCTTCACCTCCGAGTGTGTGTCTGAAGGCCACCCTGGTAAGGCTTCTCTTCCGCTGTTCTCTCCGCGCTCCTCCAACGGCTCTCTCTTCCGTTGCGAGATGATTGCAAATTTTTCGACGATCGCTCTTGAAATTGACGAGATCTAGGGGTCTAACCGCGATTTCTGCTGTATAATTCAGACAAGCTTTGCGATCAGGTTTCGGATGCCATCCTGGATGCCTGCCTTGCCAACGATCCCTACAGCAAGGTCGCTTGCGAAACCGCCAGCAAGACCGGAATGGTGATGGTGTTCGGTGAGATCACCACCAAGTCGTCCTTCGACTACCAGAAGGTCATCCGTGAGACCGTCAAGAGGATTGGCTTCACCGATTCCTCCATCGGTAAGTGCCGCAGGCATTTCCTTTTCCGGATTCGGTCCGGTCCGGAAATTAATTTACTAAAATTTGTAATGCAACTGTACAGGCTTCGACTACAAGACCTGCAACATCCTCGTTGCCATCGAGCAGCAGAGCCCCGACATTGCTCAGGGTGTGCACGTCGGCCGTTCGGATGACGACCTCGGTGCCGGTGACCAGGGCCACATGTTCGGCTATGCCACCAACGAGACCCCCGAGTTCATGCCCATGACCCACGTCCTCGCCACCCGCCTCTGCCAGAGGATGACCGAGGTCAGGAACAAGTCCATCCTCTCCTGGATGCGCCCCGACGCCAAGACCCAGGTCACCGTCGAGTACAGGAACGAGAACGGCACCCTCATCCCCCTCCGTGTCCACACCGTGGTCATCTCCGTCCAGCACTCCGAGGACGTGACCAACGAGGAGATCCGCAAGGGTCTCATGGATGAGGTCATCAAGCCCAGCATCCCCGCTCACCTCCTCGATGACAAGACCATCTTCCATCTCAACCCCTCGGGCAGGTTCGTCATCGGTGGTCCCCAGGGTGACGCCGGTCTCACTGGCCGTAAGATCATCATCGATACCTATGGTGGTTGGGGCGCCCACGGTGGTGGTGCCTTCTCCGGCAAGGACCCCTCGAAGGTCGATCGCTCGGCTGCCTACGCCGCCAGGTGGATCGCCAAGTCGCTCGTCGCCGCCGGCCTCGCCAACCGTGCCCTCGTGCAGGTTTCGTACGCCATCGGTGTCTCGCACCCCCTCTCCGTCTTCGTCGACTCGTACGGTACCGCCCAGGGTGGCCGCACCGATGAGGATCTCCTCGCCATCATCAAGTCCAACTTCGATCTCCGCCCCGGTAAGATCATCAACGATCTCCAGCTCAGGAGGCCCATCTACGAGAAGACCGCCTACCACGGTCACTTCGGCCGCAACGACCCCGACTTCCTGTGGGAGCAGCCCAAGAAGCTTACCTTCTAAGCGGACACGAAGTAGCGCACTCGACACACACCGTATTTTAGCCCCTTTATCAAAAATACAAAAACAATCCAAAAATTAGAAAAACAAAAACAGGTTCCGTCTTAAAATTGGCACGTTGGACCGGTTGGGCTGGACTTGCGGTCCAATTCCGTGGCCCGAGCGGATTTTTCCATGACCCGCTTGGACCGTTTCAGGAATATTTTGCGTTTTGAAAACTTTCAGGATTGTTCCAGAAGATCTTATCTTGCGCCAGCACGCGGCGCAGTCACATCGATGCGACTGAACTTGCAACACAACAACATGACGAACCAAAATGCAACAACCTTACTTGCGGACCTTGCTTTGTTGTGCGAGGAGGAGAGGGCCGCGTATTGCACGCGGCCTCATCCTTCCGCAGCCTCAGCAGTCACGCAGAAGGCCCACGCCCCGGCCACAGCCCACGTCCACAATCTTCAAGAACAAGAAGAAGCTAAACGCAGTGAAGAGGAGGAAGCCAACAGTGGTGAGGAGGAATCTGACGAGAGTGAAGAGGAATCTGACAATTGCGAGGAGGTAGATGGATTCAACCCTTCCCCGCCCAAACGCCTTCGCCTTGGAAACGGTGACCACGCAGACACCTACAACTGGTGGAAAAATGGGACTAAGACTGCAAAAGGCATGGTACGCCGCTATTATCGCTGTGGCCACATTGATGAACGAGGGGTCAGGTCATGCAACGCCACTAAAGTTGTGTGTGTCACGACCTCTGGTCAACAAACAATCTCTTACCCTAAAAAACACTCCCACCCACCACCTCCACCACCATCACGGCTGGAGGAGGAGGTGCGCACAAGGATGAATGAGAAGATGAGGGACCCGTTTGCCTCTCCTGCGCGTGTGGAGCGAGAATTCATCCTTGCTCTCCCAACGGACGTCCCTCCCTCCACACGCAATATTCCAACCCCCAAGCAGCTGCGTAACAGCAAATATTATCAGAAACGCAAGCGCTTGGGTGGTGGCGACGCTTTGGAGAACATCATCCAGAGGTTTGTCAGGGAGAAGACATTTGTGCGTGAGGTAGGCCTCTTACCCTTCCATTACATCATTATGGTTGCAAAAGATGCATGCAATGTCTTCCGTGACCATGGTGGCGTGCTGTATGTGGACGGCACCTTTGATTTGGTGGAGGGGCACCTTATACTGACCACGATCATGGTCAAGGTGGGCAGGATTGGTGTGCCGGTGGCCTGGCTGCTGTGTGAAAGCTCTCAAGAAGAGTACTATGTGTACTTCTTCACGTTTGTGCGTGACCTTGTTTGTAAGGAAGCTGGTCGCCTCCCACCCATGGTGGCGATCTTTGCAGACTACGAAGATGCACTCCGCAATGCAGCCAAGACAGTGTTTCCTGGCGTGAAAGTGTTTGGTGACTCATTTCATTTTGCTCAGGCAAACCTCCGTTGGATGGCCAAACATGTTGGGAGGGAGTATGAAGGTGAGCTAGCACCACAACTCCGGCACCTCATGGACGCCCCCACTGCTGCTGAGGGCAGGACACGGCTCAATGCCTTTTGCAACTACTGGTTGAATAAAGTACCCAATTATGCTGAGTACTTTGTCTCCATGTGGAAGCAACGGTGGCCACCGAATTTGTGGGCTGAATTTGGGCGTTGTGTGCTCCTTCGTGACCTACCTTCAGGGGATCACATCTTGGAAGGGTGGCACAACCGCATACAGCATCACATTTGGCCAAAGCCCCACGAGGCCACAGACCATGCTATCTCTCACTTGTGGGATGAATGGGAACAGCACTACCGGCTCATTCAATCTTCTTCTTTGATGGCGGCACATGAAAAGGAGAAGCAAAACGATGCCCAGCGGTGGCAGAAAAAGGCAGCCACATTGCCATCAAGTGCACCCCCAGGTGGGCTCTCTCTGCTGTCATCATTGCCTTCATCTTCTTTATTGTCCTCCACACCTGCCATTTCCTTCCCCCAGGAAGAAGAAGAAGAAGAGAACGATGTTGGCAGTGGAGCAAGCCAGGGGGGCGTGACAGTGCACTGCACAGCAACACTGCCATCAATACAAGCTGGCCTCTGCCCCATGTGCAAACAAACCAAAGCAAACTCTGCTTGCACACTTCGGGCATGCCAGGCCTGTTGTGCACAGGCAGTGGCATCAGACTGCCACGTCACCAAACACCGCGCACTCAAGGAAAAAGCTGTCCATGGGCCTCTTCTTGCTAAACTGGAGGAGTTGCTTGCCCTCCCTGAAGGACAACGCCCACCATTGTACATTCAGTACATGGGAGGCCAGAAGAAAGGTGCTGTACGCTCGGTCGTCCCTACGCATTGGGCTGCGCATCCTTCATCTTTCTACGCAATCTGCCAAGAAAGTCAAATTGAAAAAAAGTACTTCACCTCGCGGGTTGCAGAGTGGCGCGAGTGCTTCTGGACCCCTGCATGAAGCAGGCGCTGAAGGTTGCAGTGCGATGTTAACTGCAAAATAAACAAATGTTTTTTTTAATTTTCGAGTCCAAGACCAACATTCAGACACCTTGGACCGAACCAATTTTTTTCCCTTCTGTTCCACAACTGCGAATTGGACCGCAAGTCCAGCCCAACCAGTCCAACGTTCCAATTTTAAGACGGAACCACAAAAACATTACCCACCTTTCCTGTTCCTTCCTTTTGGGCCCAACGGAAGGAGGAGACGCCTGTGTGCAAGAAACTACCACATGCAGTGTCCTCGCTGCGGGGCAGTGGGGTCTGGGGAGCAAGTAGATGGGGAAGGCATGGTGTGCATGGACTGCGGATGGGTATTGGATGCGACACTAGCCCTGGTTGATGAATGCGAAACCCATGTCCTGACATCGGGAGCTGTCGTCAGCCAAGCCACAGGAACCTTCGTCGGGGTGAACGACAATGGAGAAGGCCACTTGATCTATGGCGGCGGCATACATAGTCAGATCCTCTCCTCTGCCATTCGATCCAAGAGCCGCCAGGTGCCCCCCCCCACCACTCTTAATCAACTTTCATCACTTTCCCGTTCCCGTGTTGTGCTCAACTTGATTCATGGCAGGAAGCGATAGGGCGCATTTTTGACAACGTGAGCCCCCAGCTGGGTCTTGGGAGCAACTCCAAGAGGCGTATGTGCTACATCCTGGACCAGGTGCTTGGGTTTCTTGATGATAGCAAGAGGCGCTATACCAAGGAGAGGAAGGGCTGGGACGCGGCCATGAAGGGAATGGAGACCGAAGAGGAGAAGAAGAAGCGGAAGGGACTCGAGAAGAGACACAGGGATAAGGAGCTACACCGCAGTTCCGTGCTCAGTCGCGTCCAGCCTCTCGCCGGTGCTATTATCTACGCCGTGTGTCGGGAAGAAGGCAAACCTGTCACGCTCGGCACTGTGGCGGTGCGTTTCAGCTGCTCCTGAACTCCTCCTCCACTCCCGGCGCACTAATCGGTTGCACGCACAGATGGCCGTGGGTGAGGGGTCGTATTCGGTGGGCAAAGCCTTCACGCAGATGAAGCGACACCTGAACATCGGCACCCAGGAAATCGATCCAATTCTTTTCATCGAGCCCGCCGTGTCCAAGCTCAAACTCCCCACGTCGGTAGCCATTCGCTCGCATTGCCGTTTTGGCCAACCCCTCCCCCACCGACTTGTCCCCTCTCTCCACATAGGAACACAAGACTCTCCGCAACCTGGCCGTCGCGATTCTGGAGTACGTGGCAGACAAGGAGTGGATCATGGAGGGCAGAGTCAGGGCCGGAGTGGCGCTGGCCTCTGTGATGCTGGCCGCCGAGCTTTCCAAGATCAAGATTAGTGCGTCTTCGCTCCTTTCTGTCCATCAAATCAGGCGACTGATATTCACTCGTCGCTCATAGACGGGCAGCTGATGACGCATCCAGACGTCAAACTGAGGACCATCAAGGAAAGGGTCGCCGAACTGAAGAAGGCTATGATTCGATGCGCCGACGAATACCTCCCCTTCCCGTCGGGCACGGTGACCAGGTATGGCAGCTCCGCCACCGGCGTCAACCTGCCCCGCAGTTAGACCTAACGTTTCCGTTTGGCCATTTCTTGTGCTACGCAGGCAGAACCTGCACTACTTTGCCGATCAGATCATTAAGGCAACAGCGTGTATAAACGACGCCAAGAGGGAGGAGGTCACGCGCAAGTTGATGGAGGACCATGCTCGTCAGGAGCACGAAAGGCAACAAAGCTCCACATCCGACGGCGCCGAGAAAGCCACAACGACCACGACCGCCTCCTCTGCAGCATCAGTGGACGAAGCTACGATCAAACTGAGGGCCAAGTCACAGGTCGGCACCATCAATCCGCTCTCGTTCACGCGCGCGGAGGTATGTTCCTTGCCGCTCTTCTTTGAGGAAACACAAAGAAGGCTGATAGGCAACGTCATCATCGTTACAGGCGGCGCGGCAGCGGAGGAGAGTGAAGCTCGCAAAGGCCAAGCAGCGCCTGGCCTTGCTGCTGAAGAAGTCACCCATGGCCATGCAAGTGCTGGGGCCGACAGGCGAGAAGATCAGGGCCGAAGGGCTGATGTTGCCCGCTCCCGTAGCGCAGCCCCCCGCGCAGGTCGTTGTCAAGCTTGAGCGCGAGGAGAAGCCACAAACGCATCTGCCCTTTGAGCCTCTGTCGGCGCGACCCCGAGCGACCTGCAAGCGAAAGCGGAAGCAAGAGCAAGAGCAATGGGAAAAGTGCAAAAAGGACAAACGAGAAAGCGAAGAACGCCGGCCAGACAAGAAAGAGGACGAGCAACAAGAGCTCGACGAGGAGGACTGGAAGATTGAACGATGCCTATTACTGGGCGTGAGCGAAACCATGATCTTGGAGGGGAACTACGAGCTAGGCGAGAGCCTCGCTGAAGTGTTGCCGCCTGTGTCGCGGTCCGAGGAGCTTAGCGAGAGCGACATGCCTGAGGACGAGTTGAAAAACTACCTTCTTTCCGGAGAGGAGCGGGCGCTCCTCAACGACGTGAAGCATCACTGGCTCAACGCCGAGGAAGACCGCAAGACGTCCGACGCAGGCAGCAACGAGACCGCCGATGATGACGATGCCACCAGCGACGAGGACGCCTGACGCCTGGACAAATACGCAGATTTTGTAGGGTTGTACAATCAAGCAACCGGCGTTGGAGGAGAGAGGGCGAGGGGAAAACACGCAGGGTTGCTGTCTGGGCTGTGTGCGGTGGTTCGATTGGCTGGGATAGCACCGCCATTGGTCAAGGCAATTTTTTTCTGAGGATAAAACCGGGCATGAAAGTGTCGAAGAAATTCGCAGCTCCAAACGCGGATAGGCAGTTTACTTTCCGCGACGCAGAGGCAAGCCGAGCTCGCGTGTCGATTAATCAAATCTCTCTCCACTTCGGCTGTCAATGGGCGAGGAGGAATCAAGCTAAACGCACACGGAACTTTCCCTACTCGCACACTCGCGTCCTGTATACAATTATTCTGTAGATCCTTTTATTATACACGACTCCTCTACGCACCACAAGATGGGAGGCGAGACGGACAACTTGCCAACGCGAAGGCGCACAAACTCGGGGCTCGTGGGCTCGTCTGCTGTTATCTCACCGAAGAAGGAGGATGCCCACTACTCCAAACCAACTCTGATACGCTGTAGATACTACTATGTTGGTTGTCACGAAATGGTAACTTCCCCCCCAAAGCATCTATGACGCGATAGATGAGGACGCTCATGCGCTCAGGTTTCCTCAGATCGAAAACAACAACTATGTTCAGCATATGGAGGAGTTCCAAACCGAACATCTGCGGCAGCTGGAAGCTATGGTGGCGCTTCAATCGCACAAAATCTCGAGCCTCGAAGCCGCACAGTCCGCGGCTGCCGTTGCTGCACAGCTCCTGGAGGAGCTTCCCCGCGTTCGCGAGCCGGTGTGCGCACCTCAGGCGCAGCCGCCGTCGGCGAAGGAGCTCCTCGACGCGGTAGCAGGCCTCCTGGACAAGCAGGTCTCTTCCCTCCTCTCCTCTATTCGCGAGTTCATGGCGCCCCGGGCCGAAGATCTCGACACACCCGGCCTCAAGACGTGGCAGATACTTCACCTCTTCGTCCTCTCCTTTGTTGTCTTCTGTTACCTGTCTCTTGCCGGCACGTTCTTCCTCCCTTTTGGGCAGTGAGCTCGCCCCAGGCCCGGCTATTGACACGTCTGTTGGTTCGCCTTGTCACAGGGATGGGCAGGCTGTGGGCGGTGCTGCAGCTCGTGCCCCTTGTGGCCTACGGCTCATTGATGACTCTCCACTGGTGGTATGCGCTGCTCTTCTCGCCAGCCGCCAACACCGTCATCTCGCTGGGCGTGGTGTGTCTCTGGGGCAGTATCAGCCTCTTCCTCCCTGTATTCTAGGCCCCTGTCACTTTTCTCTTCACCCCTTGTTCATACCTCGCCTGTACAGACATTGTTGCCTTTCTTTGTTGAATAAATCTCTCTCTTGTCCCTTCGTGTGGGAAGAAGGGAATAGAGAAATGATTTGTTTATCTATTTTCTTGAAGGAAAGGGAAGATGGAAGGCGTGAGCAAGCTTGTGGGGGCAGCGTTGGCAGAGGTGCCCTTTGAGTGGCCTCACGATAACCCTACGGCCGTGATGGCGCTGGTCAGGGAAGCGCGAAGCCATCTGCTGCGTGGCTCCACCGCCCGGCTCTACCTCCTCCTTGTAGGCACCCAGCAGCGAGCCCATCGAGTGGAGGTGTCGCCCCCCTTCCCTTCTCATAAATAGCGGGATGGTGCCTCACTGGTCGGGGTATCAGGAGAAGGAGCTGGAAGAGGCGCTGGCTGGGTACTACGCCACGGCGCTGGAGGTGGACGACGAGCTGGAGGTCGTGGTGCTGCCACCCTTCACCCTCCACAACTACGACCCTCGCACCGACCTACGTGACATCGCCGTCCTACTCAGCTTCGCGCCCAGTAGGTCCTTCTCTCCCCTTCCCTTCAGCACATCGCACTCACAGACGCCGGTCAGGGTCGGTCGAGGAGCAGGTGCAGTTGAACGCCACACGATCGGGCAAGGGGCTTTCGCCACTGTCCTTCGGTCAGCTGGAGACAGTGCCCAGCACTGCGATCCATCACACGCTCGCCCAGGGTGGTGCTCCCGTCTCCTTCTTTCGTTCCACTCCACTCATAGCTCCTATCGCTTGCGAGCAGGCTTTCCGACGTACAAGGAAACCGTGCTTGGGGGCACCTTCGATCGATTGCACGCAGGTCACAAGGTATCGGCCGAGCCGACATGTCTCAGGGCTTGCATCATTTATGACGTGCTGCGGTCACTCATCTCCCTGTCATCGTATCACGCGCGCAACAGATCATGCTCACGATCGCCGTGCTCTCCACCGAAGAAAAGATGGTGGTGGGCATCACCGGTACCTCTGGGACCCCTCAACTCTCTCCCCCACACATTGCCTACCGACCTCTTTGCTCTCTGATTGTAATCAGGCGACGAGATGCTGAAGAACAAGAAGCACGGCGACGTGATGCAGCCCTATCAACAGCGCGCAGCCGTGGCCCTGGACTTTCTCAACGCCATCAACCCGTCGGTGGCTTATGAGGTACGTCCCATCGCGTGTAGCTGCCCCTCCTTTCTCTGTCCTGACCTCGCGGCCTGCTGCGCAGACCATCGAAATCAATGATCCCTACGGACCAACCCTCACCGGACCCACATTCGACGCCATCATCGTGTCCGAGGAGACCCAAAAGGCACGCCAGCAGACTACAACTCTCGCATGAGAGAGAGAGAGAGAGAAGAATGTAACTCTGCTTTTTCGTGAATTGTGCGCAGGGGGCCATCGACATCAACGACAAGCGTAAGGCCAATGGATTGCGCCCACTGGAAGTGATCATCGTGAAGCTTGTCATTGCTCCTCCTGATCTCGGGTAAGTGGTCCTCGTCTGCATTTGTCTTCTTCTCTTCTGAGGTCCATCTGTCTCTTGTCCACAGAGGGGGCAAGCTCAGTTCTACCGCGCTGCGCGAAAAGTACAAGAAGCTGCACCCTCAGGGCACCCAGAGCTAGCCCAGGCCCCCTCTCGCTCCGGCAAGCTTTTGTTGGTTACCAAAACGCCAATAGCGCAGCGCAAAAGAGACTGCGCGGGATTCGATCGCACGCGACTTTTCGTTTCGTTCTTTCGTTCGTTCTTTCGTCTGGATGCCGTCAGCTCCTCCACTTCCTGCGGTCGGCTACTCGCCCATAAAAAAAGAACGCGCCAAGCAAGCAAGCAAGCATAACAAGCTCCGACGACAACGCACTCACTTGTCTCTCTGTGTGTGCTCGACAGCCATGGCTATGCGACCACGTGTGCAAAGAAGAGAGGGCAGGAGGGTGAGTTGGTACGAGGAAGAGCCCCACTTCGAACAGACTCGGTATGACCTGCGCTCCAGCGGTCGGCATGACGAGCACGACGAACAACGAGAGCGTGGCTTCCGCTTCAAGGCTCGTCGTCCCAGCCTGCGCGTGGGAAGGCGCCAAGCTCGCTCGCCCTCGCCCGTCGGCTCGACGGGCAGCCTCAGGGAGATGCCGCGGCGTAGGGAAGACACCACCAGGCGGCTTGCAGCCAGGCCTCTGGGAGACTACGTGGTCCACCCACTCGACGACTTTGATCGTTACATGCTGGCCAGAAGAGAACGGGTAACGATGGTGGGGGGAAATTTGGACCAGTTGTGGCTGACCTGAAGTCATCACCAGCCAGAGAAGAGGAGGAGGGAGCACATCAGACCTGCGGCCCGCGAGATGGAGCGGATCGCCTACATGGGAGGTCGTCGCGGGCGCGAAGACGAAGGCGAGGGCTACTACGACAGCGGTGACTACTCGGAAGACACCGACGAGTACGACCGCTTTCGTAGAATGCGTCGCGGTCGTAGGATGAGAGACTACGACGAACATAGAGGGCGCCAGATGACCAGAAGAGCCGACCTGGTGGCACGGCGACGCGGTCGCCCAGGGGAAGGCGGAGAGCAAGAGGAGGAGGACTACGAAGACTACCCCGGCCATCAAGAAGAGGAGGAAGAGGTGGAAAGCGATGAGGGCTACAGCGACGAGGGCGAGGGTCTGGTGAGCGCTCCGGAGGAGCTGGACGAGGACGAGGAGTACATCACGGGCAGGCGCAGGCCCATTCGCAGCAGAAGGTCACGTCATGATGCATACGACGAAGGCCAAGTCAGGCAGCCCCTGAAGAAAAGAAGGAGAGGCGGCGACGGAGAAGAGGGCCAAGGTGAGGAAGAGGAGGAAGACCAAGGGCTCGAGTTCACGGTGGACGAACGCGGGTATGGCCACAGCCCAATGATCAAGAGCCGAGACAGGAAGAAGATGCACGAGGAGGAAGAGGAGGTGCCACATGGCCGGCGGGCGAGGAGGCTCCCTGCGAGACAGACACACCGCCACCCCACCTACGAGGACATGATCGGTACACCATTCCGGCGAACCTCACTTCAGCAGTAGTCCTCGTTTAAAGGCTCACCTCCTTGTGTTGTGTCGGTTATGGTACTGGGCGCAGCTGAAGCGCTGGTCAAGGTGGGCAAGAATGGCAAGGCCAGTGGTGTGGCCATCTTCAGATACATCCACGACCACTTCGACATGCCCGCCAACGACCGACTCGTCAGGAATCACCTCCACCAGGTATCGTTCGATTGCCTCTTCTTCCCACGCCAATGCGCTCACGACTGCGTGCTTGGTGCGTCAAAGGCGTTTGAGCGGCTGATCGATGATGGGAAGCTGCGCCACAAGAAGGCGTCATACGTGCTCCCCCGTAACCTGCTGTCCGAGTATGACGCCAAGTACGGCGAGAAGACCGAGGAGAAGCAGAAAGAAGGGCAGGGAGAAGAGAAGGAGGCTGAGCAAGGTTCGCAGGAGGAGGGCGCCGAAGTAAAGTCGCCCGAGGTGCAGAGCAAGAAGGCCAGGGTTGATAAGGCGACCACCGAGCAAGCGGAGAAGGCCAGAACCGAAGGCGGTCGGCAGGAGGAACAGCCAGGAGAAACGACGCCTAAAGAAGGCGACAAGAAAGAGGTGGAAGCGGTCTCCACATCGACGAAGAAGGGCAACGGTGGTGGACGCAAGAGGTCGCGTTAGGGCGGTGGAAGCTCGTCAGCCTTTGCTTCCGTCGATTGTGGTAAGCGATTGCGTGAGGACAACGTCAGCAATAGGGAACTTGTCCTGTTATGATCAAATGAGGCAGTCCAAAATCCAGTTGTCAATGATAGCTCCAACCAGGAGATGACCTTGCATCTCCGGGCCGCTCACGCGTGGTACCGAAGAGAAGCGGGCATGCCAATAGGCGCCGACGCTGGATGCCGCAATCTCTTCTCCCTCATTGAAGTAGACCTGCTCGCCATCGCCCTTGTCCGGCCACACTCGGAGCACTTGCGCTAGAGCTCGGTTGCGTGCGGGATTGGCGATGTGAGCGGGCAGGAGGAGGAACTTGGGATGGGCTCCCACCCACACCTCCCCATCTTTGTCGACGTCGATGTTATCAACCATCGAGTGCAAGCCGACGGAGTTGACCAGCTGCAGGGGTTGGAAGCCCGACGTGCCTGCCACAAGACGAATGAGTTGACGCCACTCAACGAGCAATCGAGAAGACAAACCTGGGTGGAGAGGCAAAGTGGAAATGTTGTAGGTGAGGATTTCTCCCGTGCCGGCGTCGCTCACGTAGAGAAGCGATCGGTCCGGACTCGTGTTTACTCCGTTGCCCGTGTGCAGTCCTTTGATAGCCTCGTGCCACTGGAGCCCATCAAAGTACACCACGTTGGAGGGGAACAAGTTCGGAAGCACCTGCAGGTCGTGCAGGATGTTGAACAACAGGCTCTGGGTCGTGTGGTCGTTGGTCACGAAGAAGGCGCGCTCTCCAATTGGGACCACATCATTGGGCGAGATCACCTGATCGCTCTCGAAGGTCTCCACATAGAGAAGCTCTTCCGGGGCCCTGGGCGAGATCGTAAATTTGTGTATTGAGTGTCGCACCGGTGAGCTTCGGAATGCGTGGGCGATGACAAACAGAAAGCGGTCTAGTGTGTGTGTGTGTGTGTGTGTGTGTGTGTGTGTGTGTGTGTGTGTGTGTGTGTGTGTGTGTGTCGGTAGGCAACGCGGTGGCGCCGATGAACGACTATTAGTTGATGTTCACGTTCTTAGACAAGACACGCAGCGCAAAAACCTACCTTGCTCGTTCGACGAAGCTCTGAGGAGCCCCACGCCGTGAGGACAGCTGAAGTCGTACGCTGAAGGGAAGCCGATGAGGCGAACTGGGGTGACCCTTGCGGGCGCTTCAGAGCTATCGGCCTGTGAGAGGTTGTATAGGAAGATGCCGCCTTGCTCGTCATACTCAGGGACTGCGCGGAAGGCATTGGCACGGAAGTTGCAGACGGAGAGGAAGGCAAGCCCCAAGTCATGGTCGATGACAACGTCCTCCGCGCCCCCTTCCGCCGGGACTTTGTCCACAAACCACACAGAGCGAGCAATGAGTAAGGAGAGGTCAAGAGCACAGCGATTTGACGTACGCAGGACGCGGGTGCAGTTGAGTCGGGTTGGCTCAAATGTATCAAAGGTGTGGTGGACTATCAGCACGCGCCCAACAATAGCGGACAGGACTGCCACCAGCGCCACGCCCACCCACACCACTCGCCCCCAGCTCCTGGCCATATCTTGGTAAACAATTTTTATTTCGGGCTTCGCGTTGCATTTTCTGGGGCTTGGGGGCCCAATTTCGGGCCAATTCCACTGTCTGGGAGTAGTGGGTATCGCCCTCTGAAAACCAAGTCTTTTGTGGTTTGTGGTCGCATCACTTAGAGACTTTCTTCTTCATCTCTATCTGCGTGACACCTCAACAATCAGTGCTTCTGAAGCAGCAAGATTGAGGTGAGCTGATCTGTGAAGCATAGCCCTGAGATTTGGCATGAAGTCACTGCAGTTAAAAAGCGTGTTGGATCTAGGGATGTGCATTTCAAGCTTAGAGGAAAGACAGGTGGTGCACTTGCCATGGCTTACCGTTGATATCCAGTCCTAGGTTGGCTTTGCATTGGCAAACACCAATACAAAGACAGATTTTTCCAGCCTTGGAATGATCTTTGCAGTGGTTTCTCTCTTCCATTTGTGTGATTACAACACCAAACCCTCTTCAGCCTTGAGATGACAACAAGAAGGAATGCCCACCCCAGCTGGTTTTGTTAAACCATCTGTAAATTTAACTTCATGTGCTCTCCACATGCCAGTGAGCCATTGAATCACCAACCACAGCACCATAGCCTATGGAGACCAGGGACATGATCCATGGCCTGCTGTTCAACTTCCTGCTGGGGTCAACCAAGGCGACCATCAATGAGCTGCTCTTCAACTTGCTCAGGGGCAAGGAGCCCTTTTCATTGCACCATGCTTAGGAGCATGCCCAAGCCCACAAGAAGGGCAACTACAGCTACCTCTTCTCAACCAGTTTCCACAAACATGAGGAAGCAAAAAGCACAGCAAATGCTGTGGCAAGGGCATTGTCTCCCTTCTCTTGCATGACCATGCTGTCGCTTCCCACCTTGGTGGTGGTAGCAGCACATCCAGGTGTATCCCAGATATTGAGTTGAGGAGAATTTTGGCTGTTTTCTAGTTCTGTGTAGTGCAGGTTCATTGTCTTGCTTCTTTGCGCTGGGCTTTCCTAGCTTCTTCCCTTGCTACACCATGCTGTGGTAGGATACTGTTTGGGGGAGTTGGAAGGTGTGGCATTGCTTGCTTTCTTAGGAGGGCTGTAGTTATTGTGAAACTTATGATTGTGGCTGGGTCCAAGATCTTGGTTTGTCAGATGGCACAATCAGCAGCTTTGCACCTTTTCAACTGGGATGGACTTTTGTTCTCTGCCAATGGTTTCATCTTATTGGGCCTACTAGGAACATAAGCCACAGCTGCATGGACGCCAAAAAACAAAGGTTGCCCCACATGAGCATACTTGCATGCTTAAGCATGCTGGGCCTCAGCTGATTCATCAGTTATAGCATAGAATCCTCTACTCTCCTGCATCAAAAATGCAGTTTCCTACTATTATTCCAATCTGAAGATTTTGACAACATAAAATATGAACATTTTATCAGAGAGGAGTTGAGGGTCATTCAAAATTAAAACACTTGAATAAATCTTTGTTGTGCTCAATTTCTATGCCCATGAAAAGTAACCTTAGGTTCATGTACACCTGATTATTGGTTGGTTAAAAAATCAATAATGGTACTTTTTGCACTTAAATCACAAAACTACAACCAATTTAGTAGCTTTGAACCCTGACCATTTGCAAAAAGTACCATTGACTTTTTAACCAACCAAAAATCTGGTGCACAGAAGAAGTGGCATGTACAGAGTATGAAGGGTAACGTTGGGCCATGTACATGCATTTTTGGTTCATCAAATGGCACACTTTATCCTGCTTAACGCTTTTCTCATGGCATGTCCTCTGTATCCCAGACTTATCTCAATCCATCTCTTTGCCGAGCCACACAAGCTAATCACTCCAATTGGAACTGAAAGAGGATGTGTATCTATTTATGTTGGGCAGCGACCCTGGCGGTGCTTCGCCTTAAAATTGAGACACTGCTCGTTCAGCCACTCTCATCTTGCTAATGCTGGTCGGAGTGGTGTCTCCGGAGCATCCCGTGCCCATCGGAGGAGCTGCCATGGCGATGTAGGGTTTCGAGGTCAATACTGAACCTTTCCTTGACGTAGGGCGTGTAGACGTCCTCCAACGGCTCATCGCTGAGGTGCTCCCGTAACTTGCCGACCTGCCCAGAGAGCAGAATAAAGAGGGTGAGCTGAATGAGGTTCATCGCTATGGACGAGCTCTGGTGGAAGCCTACCAGGTGCAGCCGATCAGGGTGGGAGCGGAAACGGTGCCAGGCATCCAGAGAGATCCATGTTTGCGTGGTGAGGTGCTTGTGCTTGTGCTCCACCGACCACAGGTGCTCGCTACCGATGAAGCCTGTAAGGGGTGAGTGCTAACATTTCATGCACAATAAACAAGGGTTGGCAGCGCGAACCATCAGCATTCAGGGCCAGCTTTCGCAGGTCGCGCATGTGCGTCAAGAACCACGCCTCGGAGCCCTCCTTCACCCACCTCACAATGTTGGTTCGCACGAAGCCGGGTCTCGCCATGGTATTGTGCCTTGTTGTCGCGACGCACAGACACCTAGATAATTTATGATAATGTATGATGCCTAAGAATCGTGGAATGTCGGCTGAAATGTCAATGAATAGTGGCTCAAGTGCCCGCGGCAGCTATCCGGAGGGACCAAACTTTTACTGCGCTAGCACAAAAGACAAGAGGCGGGAGGAGGTCAGGACAGAACTCCATCACTCCATCAACATCTCAACATGGATGTTGGGCGGCGGAGCTGCGGTGATGAAGGCCAGCTTCCGATTGCTGAGCAGTGGGTCCTTGGCTTGACCGGACAGTGAGGGCTGTCGCTTGGCCGCCAGGCCGACGGCCTGGCCGGCGATGCCCGACCCCGATCCGCCACCGGGCATCTCACCCGCGCCGCCCGCGTAGAGGGCCGACTCCGTGCCGGACGAAGACAGCGACGCCGTGGCGGCGTCTCGCTCCTTGTCCTTGTCGTCCTTGAAGTAGATGTTGGCCTGGCCTTCCCTGAGCCCGTCGCGCCACTTGCCTTCGAACTTCTCGCCCGACAATCCATTCACCCACACACCGGCGCCGTGCAGCTGCAGATCCGAGGGTGGCCGCGGGTGGTGAGATCGCAAAAATCCCAAGCAAAATTCGAAAAATACCAAAAACACAAGTAATAATAAAAATAATAATAATGATAAACACCGTGACCAGCAGATGACCGGATGAGCGAGTGAAGTGAGAGGGAGGGCGGCAACATACGACGTCCTTGCGGAACTGGCCGTCGTAGGTAGAGTTGTCCGAGAAGGCGGCCTTGCCCTTGCCGTTCCGCCTGTCGTTCTTCCATTCGCCCTCGTACTTGATGAGGTACCCGGTCTTGGCGGTGTAGGTGCCCATGCCCTCTCGCACGCCCTTCTTCCACTGCCCTACATACATGCTTCCGTCCGCGTATCGCATCGTTCCCTGTGCATGCGCAAGACGTGCAAACGGTCATGTTAGTGGCTTCCCTCCCTCACTCGCTTGTGAAGAGGTGGGCGCGTACGGTGCCCTCGCGCTTGTCGTTGACAAAGTCGCCCTCGTACACGCCGTCGGCGTTGGTGAGCGTGCCGAGGCCGTGCTTCTGGTCGTTCAGGTACTGTCCCTGGTATTCCTCGATCATGAAAGACGAGTCGTGCTTCAGGTACTGCTTGTACACTCCTGCTCACCATTCCCCGGCCCTCCCCAAGTCAGCGTTTCTTCCCAAGCGCCACGCGCCATGTACAACGGGACCGTACCGATGCCATCGCGCTTGCCGCTCACCCACTCGCCTGAGTAGGTCTTGCCCGCCGGCAGCGTGAGGTGGCCCTTGCCGTGGAACTGCGCGACCGGTTGCTTAGTAAGTTGCGATAGCGCCTGCTGCCGAAGAGAGGGCGGGTGTTCGAACCTTGCCGTCCTTCCACCCTCCGGCGTACTGTACACCGGTGACACCAATGAACTGGCCCTGGCCATTGGGACAGTTTTCGGCCCAGTTGCCCTTGTAGACGTCACCGTTGGCGAACGTCATGTCGCCCTTGGCGTGCCGCTTGCCGTCCTTCCAGCCGCCGGTGTACTTGGCGCCCGTGGGGTAGACCATCGCGCCAGCACCGTCTGCGCCGAGCAGAGAGATCGAAGTTGAATTGATAATGTGCGGTGAAACATGTGGGAGAAGGCGAACGCACTCTGCACGTCGTCCCTCCAGTCGCCTTCGAAGATCTCGCCGGTGGAGAAGACCATCCTACCGTAGCCGCTCTTCTTGTCCTCGCTGAACTCGCCTTCGTAGGTCGACCCGTGCACCTTCATCACACCCTTGCCATCTATCTACTCGCAGCCCAACGCAATAATGATGAGCAAGCGAGCCGACGATGCTCGGCTCTCTTCAATAGATGGCCGTCGCGCTTTAAACAGGGAGGCGCATGGTACCATGCCGCTTCGCCAGTCGCCCTCGTAGTAAACCGAGTTACGGAATTGGAAGACGCCCCAACGACGCTCGCCCAATTCCTGAACGGACCGGTGCAGAAAGGAGTCAGAGAAACCAAGAAAGACAGCGGAGAGACCCGTTATCTGTGTCATGCAAGAACATGCGTGCCTTGTTGATGGGGTGCTGCTGGATGTTCTTAGCGCCTTCCATGGCGTTTCGGATCTCCCTGAGCCATTGGGCCTTTTCCTCGGCCGTGTTGACCTTGATGTTGTACACCTTCGAAGGACCCATTATGTCGAAGAAGTACTGATTCTTCTTATCTGTTCTCATGTGCACGTGTAAGTGCGCCCGCGCGTTAGGTCCGCCGCGTGCCAAAACTCTACTTCGTGTGCGCCGCGCGTGTGCGTGTGCGAGATTATATAAAGAGAGGAGACGCGCGATGGTACCGAGAGAGGGATCGTCCTTGAGCCAGACCAGCTCTAGCGGCCACTGGAACTCCTTCGAGTCGGCGATGGCCTTCTTGCCCAGCTTGGACAGCTTGGACTAGACAAAGAGAGAAGTGGAGCGGCGTTAAGTCGGCGAATTCATCGGACAAAGTAGGGCGCCCGGCAACGGCGGTACCTTGGGGAAGGGGACAAGGATGTCATTGAAGATGAGGAGCTGCAGCTTGCCGCCGCCTACCGCAGCGGTGGGCAGCTCACCCTCACGCAACAGTCTCCTGTGCGCGGCCAACAGTCCTTGCTGCTCATTGTTTGGGCCGATAGGAGGAGGCAAACATCATCAGGCATCACTGCCTGTCACGTGATCTGGCGAGGAGAGGGGCGCGTACGAAGGTGGAGTGGGTCGAGATCTCCAGCAGTCGCTGCTGCTTCTCGTACTCGTGCAGGCCCTTGTCGATCTTCACGGCGACGTCATCAACCTAAACAGAGGGAAAACGATGTCGCGTGAGATGGTGAGGAGTTTCAGCCTTCCGGGGAAGTAGAAGCTGAAGTCTGGGAATACCTTAGCAAGCGCTTGCTTGAGGAGGTTGTGATCGGGATGTTCCTGCGGGGTATGTCTGACCATGTCCTCAAGCAGCAGCTTGTATCGGGGGATGCGCTGGATGGGCATGATCAAGCAGGCCTCCACTCGAATGTCGACAAGCTCGTCCAACTCCTAATCAGTATAAGAGTGCAAAGTTAAGGGGGGCCAAGAAAGCGGAAAATGGGCGGGCAGCCGCATTCGTATAAGTTTGGTGGTAGGGCGACTGTAGTACCCTGACTTTGTTGCCGAAGGCCTGATCCTTCATGAAGTTGGTGTAGATGGAGAGCGCCGTCTCGTAGCGGTTTTCGTAGTCGGCGTACATTTTAAGGAAGGGCGCCTGAATGAAAGAGTTCGCATTTTAGCTCCGAGTTCAGGCTGTGGCTATCACACCTCATCGGGGTTATAAGTGTTGTGCGTACGATGGTCAGGAAGACGTCGCCGATGGTCTGTTCCTCGTTCCAGTTGCTGATGCACACCTCCAGACGGCTGAGCAGCTCCTCATTGAGCGGAAGGATGGAGGGCAGGGTGCTGAAGATCTTGTTGATGCCCTCGACAGTAAGCTTCGTCGAGGGGTTCTCCACCAACTGGGCCGCGCAAAGCTCCAGCAGCGGCTGGTGGTAGACCTGGATCAGCCGCTTCAACGAACTGATGTAGCTTCGCTCCGTCTCGATGATCTCGTTGGAGATCTTCGTTCTTCGCTCTGGCACGCGCAACTACGTTTTGAGAATCGCACACATTACACTAACCGGGGGAGAGGTAAGCCTACCGAACGGAGTCTCGGGTTTCTTGGGCGGGGGTGGAGGCAGCATCTCTTCGGGTGGGGCGGGCAGCTCATCGAAGCTAGGCGGCGTGGGCGCGGAGGAGGCGAGGATGGGCAGCGCAATTCCGCCCATAGGTATGCCGTGCATCGTGTAAGGCCTGGTCATGCGTGCGTTGGCTAACGGTGAGCAAGAAGTGGGCCAAGGACGAACGTCAATCGAGAGAAGGATCGCTGATGGCCATCATACCGAACGGGAGGCGTGAAAGGCGCAGCGGCCTCTTCTGTGTCCTCCTCGGAGTTGGCTCCGTCGGCAGTGACATCGGACATGGAGCCCTTCCGCTTCATGCTGAACCGTGCCTTCAAGCTGGTCAGGCCTCGGTCGGGAAGCTTTTTCTCGCCGCTCTCCTCCTCGCTCAGTGCGCCTGCATTGTTTTCGAGAACAAGAGGGAACAAAACGCTCAGTCATACGACTTAAGGCGCAGGACACATCTCCAAGAAAGAGGAGACGCACGTCCGCTGTCGGTGAGCTTCTTGCGGAGATCTTCGGGGTCCTCAGCCCTGCTGGACTTGCGCATGAGCTGATTCTCCAGCGCCTTCTTCTTGTCATCAAAGTCTGAGGCGTTGAACGAAGCACAGTAACCCATTAGTGAGCCACTGCGCGACGCGGAAGGTTTGGGAGGGGGAGAGAACGCGAGGTGACGCACTGTCGGGATCACGTTCGGGCAAGGGCAGGGGAGGCTCGTCTGCGCTGCCGATCTCGGGGGAGTCGGTTTTGTTCTTGGGGTCCTTCTTCTTGACGATCTCCTTGAACTTGCCCATGCGCATGCTGAGACGGTTCTTGACCTTGGCGTTCTTGGCCTCCTCATCGGCCGCGCTCGGACCAGGCGACGGCGGCGAGGTCGGCGCCTCACCGCCGCTGCTCGGGCTCGACGCCCCGTTGGGTCCGAAGTTGAGCGAGGACAGCGCTGCCTGCGCCGCAGCAAAAGATGGCGATCGGGGCTACGTGGTAGGCAACGACGCGACAATGGGGTCAGAACGCGGCGCAGTCAGTTATGTCAGACAGCAGGAGTGAAGTGGTGGCGTGTACCTCCGCGCCGGGCGAGGCTCGTGGTGGCAGGGGCGAGAAGCCACCCGAAGGCGGGCGCATGCCTGCCGGAGAGGAAGCGCCGCCTGGAAATGACATCAAGACCACACCATGGGGCGTGAGTGCGTGTGGAACGCATTCCAGCTTCGACGAAAGCCAGCGAAAAACAACAGGATGCTACCAGAGGGGCTGAGCGGCGGAAGGTTGGACGGCATGGTGGGGGGCACGGGCGGCGAGGCGCCAGGGGCCATCGACACCGGTCGCCCTCCTGGGCTCCCCGGAGGCAACGGTCGAATACGTCCGTCTGCGCACCCTCTGAAGGTGAGCGAGAGGGAAAGGGAAGGCCCATGGCCATCGCCACCAGAAGAAGATCGAGGAAACGCACTGGGCATGATGACGGAGCCGCCGCCGCCGATGGGGGGAGGAGGCGGAGGCGGGAGGTCGAGAGCGGAGAGCGGAGGGAGCGCGTCGGCAGAATCGCGAGAGGGAATGGAGGGAGGGAGATCGGGCGGCGGCACACTGGGAGGCGGCGGGAAGGACGGCGGAGGCACGTTCGGCGGGGGCGGGAAGGACGGCGGAGGCGGGAGCAGTGACGGCGCTGACATCGAGGGCGCCAGGCCTCTTCCACGGCCGCCTTCACGACCACAACACGTAGTTAGGCCCAACACCATGTCTGCGCAGGGCGCAGAGCTTCAAATCAAGCGCGTACCGCGCCCAAAGGCGGGAGGCTCGGGCGAGGACGGGGAGTGTTCGCGACCCTGTGGCGCGGACGCGTTCAGAGGAGAGGCCCGTCCTCTTCCTCTCCCGCCTGCGTGAACACGCGTTAGAGGGTCATTTGGGGGGGGGGGCTAGCACGCGAAATGTTGTTTTCGGGGGGGGGGTACCCATGGGAGGAGCGTAGCCTGGCAGAGGCGGCAGTTCGGCGTCGTCGTTGCGAGGCGGAAGAGAGGGGGGCGGCGTATCGTCGGTAGGAGGGTCCACCAACGCGTTCACTTGGTTCACTGCTCAGCCACCCATGACGGCAAAGGAGGAGAAGAAAAGGCAACCGTTAGGGTGGGCAGCAATAAAAAGTCAAAAAAATACAATACATAACAATAAAAATAATACAAACACAACAAGGGATTGAACTGAAGCCTTCATTTTAGAGGGCTGGGACAAGAACGAAGACGACCAATTTGGAGGGGGGGGGGGAGTCAAAGAGAAAAGTAGTACCCTTGATTCCACCACGACCGCGGCCTCCAGGAGGACTGCCCGGAATAATAGTAGAGTGGCTCGAGCCAAGGCCCGAGGGTTGATGTGGCTGCGTGCTTCCTCCTCGTCCCCCTCGTCCACCTGGACCGCCACGACCGCCCGGTCCGAGCATGCTCTTCATCTGCTGGAGCATCGTCGGGTCCATCGACAAACGCTTGTCCATGTTTGCGTCCTTCTTTGCCCAACGAGCTCTACTTTTCCCTTTCGCTACTACTTGTACACTCTTATGCTTTTGAAAAAGAAAACCACCTCGGCCGTCGGACGGCAACCACTCGAGCCGGTGTGGTGTTCGCCTTGTGCTTACCGTCCCCGTGGGCAGGAAGTTGGGGCGGCCGTTGGGTGGTGGCGGCGCAAATTAAAAGTCGACCGCAGCTTGACGACGACACTTCCCCCTGCAACCATAGTTATTAAAAGAGATTAATATTTTCTTTTAACCATAGTTATTAAAAGAAAAAATATAACATATGGAATGGTAAGAAAATATTTTTCTCTTACATTTTTCGTTTGTATTGCTTTCGCGCTTGATTGCTCAAAGCAAGGTTGTTGTGTAAAGCAACAAAAATCAGAAGGCTCTGTGCACGAGGATGGTACGGAAGAAGAGAGCGTCTAGGATGTCTACAGTACGTCAACACCTGGGGTTGTTGTGTACATGTTCGCTCATTCATCCAATCTGGTACTGAAACGAAGGGGCTGCAGGGCCCACGCACGCCTGTTGTTGCCAACAGGGTCGCCCACGATGAGGAGTACGAGGTCCAGGTGCGTCGACTCCACTCCCACCCGTGGAGAGCTTGGCTCCTGATCTGTACTCGACCCAGGTGCTACGCACGAGAGTGGTGAATGGCGTGGAGGAGTCGTTCGTGCACTGGGTCGGTTGGGGCGCGGAGCACGACGAGTGGATTCCCTCGGCCAACGTGAGCACAGTCGGGGCCGAGCAGCGGGAACCGGAGAGGAGGGAGCAGGAGCTGCGTCGAATGCAGAAAGAGCCGAGTCTGAAGAAGGAAGAGGCCGAGAGGAAGCAGAAGGAATGGGAGGAGAAGAGAGACAAAGAACTGCAGCAGCATCAACAACAGGAGAAGGAGCAGGAGAAGGAGCAGGAGAAGGAGCAAGAGCAGGAGAAGGAGAAGGAGAAGGAGAAGGAGAAGGAGAAGGAGAAGGAGAAGGAGAAGGAGCAAGAGAAGGAGCAAGAGAAGGAGAAGGAGCAGGAGCAGGAGCAGGAGAAGGAGCAGGAGCAGGAGCAGGAGCAGGAGCAGGAGCAGGAGAAGGAGAAGGAGAAGGAGAAGGAGAAGGAGAAGGAGAAGGAAAAGGAGGAGCGCGAGGTAGCGCAGATAGGGAAAGACCAGGAGATAGAGAAAGAGAAAGAGAAAGAGAAAGAGAAAGAACGAGAGCAAGAGGGGGAGAACGAACCGAGGAGCGAAAAGCAAGTAGTCGTTCCCGACAGTCAGGAGCGGCGACGAGCGTCGCAGGGCGGGGCCAAAGGCGCTCGTGGCGCGAAGAGGAAGCGAGCCGGACACGCGGACGCAGGGAACGACCTCGACGCGAAGACGGAGCCCGGCGAAGACGAGGTAGAGGAGAGCCAAGATGGCGAGAAGACGGAAACGCAGAAGCAGAAGAAGAGAGCGCGCAAGGGAAAAGCAACAAGGACCGACCAAGGTCGAAGCGAAGATAAAAATGAGGAGGAGGAGGACGACGAAGACAATGGTGAAGAGGACAGCGACCAGGACTATGGGGTCGAGCGTGAATGGCTTCGCAAGCCGTGGACGGCTCACGAGGTGAGCCAGCTGGAGGAGGCCGCGGAAGAGGCCACCCAACTGGACGGATACGTGTCGTGGACGCACGTTGCCTCTCGGCTAGGCAACCGCACTCCCAAGTGACCTACACCCACTCCTTCTCTTCTTGTGCATGTGGACGGACACTCAAGCAGGTCTCATGCCTTGTGTGTGTGTGTGTGTGTGTGTGTGTGTGTGTGTGTGTGTGTGTGTGTGTGTGTGTTGTGTCTTTGGCGTGGCGTGCAGGTCGTGCCAGCGCAGATGGGAGCGACTGCAATCGTGCCGCGCCTATTACAGGTCGCCCCGAGAGATGAAGAAGAGAGAAGTACGTCTCTGTCTGTCTGTGTCACTCGAGCCTTGTCAAATATCGCTTGACTTTCCGATCCTGGGATCTCCTCAACCTGATGGATGGTGGTTGTCCCCCCCCCCCTTTTTCCAGAGGATGATCAGCGCGAGCCGCAAGCGCCCTTGGACTGAACAAGAGGAGGCCAAACTCATGCGGGAGGTCGCCAGGCGGGGACTCCACTATGACAGCGGTACCGTGTCCTCCCCCGGGCTTGTCTTATCATGCGACTTACTGTTTTGCTGTTTTGTACGCGCGTGATGGCTCGATTGTTCGCACACAGAGCTGTGGGTCGAGCTGGAGTCCAAGTTCAGGCGGTCCGCGGGGGCGCTGCAGCTGCGTTGGTCGGAGCTGCACAGTCAGAGAGGCCGCGCCGTGAGCCTCAATAGCGACGACCAAAGCAGGTACGGCCCTTGCCTCCCTCCCTCCCTCCCTCTCTATCTCTTCGCTCCATGAGACTCGCGTGGCGACTTGTGACATCTCGGGTGTGTTTGGGGGGGGGGTCACCTCAGTGATGACTTTGACTACACGAAAGGGAAGGGGAAGAGGGGCGAGAGAAGGAGGAGGAGGAAGAAGACCGGTAAGGGGGGCGATGCATTGAACCGCAGGCGAAGTCGAAAGCTCGCGTTCCAATCGAGTCAGGAGGTCGACGCCTCCGCCGAGGAGGAGGAAGAGGAAGAGGAAAAGTCTTCATCAGATGAGCAGGAGCAGGAGCAGAAGAACAAGCGTCGACAAAAACGAGCTGGGGACGACGGAGCGGACGATGGCAGGAACAAAGGCAAGGGCAAAGAGAAGGTCGGCGATGACGACAAGGATGAGAGCACGGACGAGCGGGAGCGGCGCAAGGTCGACAAGGCCCTGGCGCCCAGGCCTAGTTCCAGCTCGAGCTCCAGCTCGAGCCAGCAAATGGCTCGCTACCGCCGAAAGCAGGTGCAGGATGTCGATGATATCCAGGACGACGACGACGACGAGAAGAAGAAGAAGAAGGCTAAAGGAGCGACCAGGCGTGAGGCGAGCGGCAACGAGGAGGAGGGCTCGCCCTACATCAGCCTCGACGAAATGGACTACCCCGCGGTCCAAGGCCAGGACTCTCCCCATATCGAGTGGCCCACTGTTGGTGAGGACGGCCGTGATGACGTCAGCGGCGGCGTATGGCAGGACGTCGCCGACAACGACGGTGACGAGGAGATCCCCTGGGACGGAAGGTCAACCGCCAGAGAGGCCCAACCAACTCTCGACCGAGCGGACGAGGAGCAGGACGACGAGCTGAAGGTCGAAAGAAGAGTCGCATCGCCGCAGGTATTGGAGGAGGAGGAGGAGGCCAGCGACGACGATCTCGTTATCATCGAGGTGGACTACCCTTGTCCCCCGAACGAACCGACCAGTCTGCACAAGCCTGCGGGCGACGACAGGCAAGAAGAGGCGGAAGAGGCGGAAGAGGAGGAAGAGGACGAGGGAGGGGAAGTGGGCGAAAGCAGTGAGGAGAGGAAGGAGAGGGAGAGGCTACAGGCAGAGAGGCTTCACGCGTGGGTGGAGCGTCAGCGCGAGTTGAACCTCGAGAAATACGGCCAGCGGACGCTCTCTCCCAGGCTCGCCAGCAGGACTCTGCCGCGGCCGAACAGGCGGAGGCGCACAATCGCCGGAGAACATGAGGAAGAAGAAGAGCTGCAGCGCGAGCGTGCCGAAACCAGCGCCGAAGGAGCCCCACGTCACGGCGACGTCGACAAGATGAGACGACGGAAGCCAAGACGCACGATCAGCACAGACCTTGCCGCGCAGGAGGGGGAGGGCGTTGACGATTTCCTCATGGGGCGGGACCGCAAGCGGCGCCGAGGGCACGAGAGTGCAGGCGAGGGGCCCGACGGGGTGAGGAGTGAGGAAGAGCGGCGCAGCAAGCGAGCGCGCACCGACTCGGCGATGGACGAGAACGGCTGGGCGCCCGTTGTCGTCAATGCATTCCGAGGCTGCGAGGGCGAGGGCGAGGGCGAGGGCGAGGGCGAGGGCGAGGGCGAGGGCGAGGGCGAGGGCGAGGGCGAGGGCGAGGGCGAGGGCGAGGGCGAGGGCGAGGGCGAGGGCGAGAGAAGCAGAGAAACGGCGGAGGGTAGGGACCAGGAGGAGGAGCGGGAATGGGAGATGATCGCCCACTTAGAGACAGTCGCCCACGAGAGAAGGGAAGCACTCAAGGCCAAGCGCAGACGTGCCCACGAGGAAGCCGTAGTCGGCGACGACGAGACCGCGGAGACCGAAGAGAGGGAGATTATAGAACGAATCGAGAGCGCGGTAGCCAAGAGGAAGAAGGCGGTCGACCGCGCCAGGCTCGAGCGAGCGAAGACGGCCGACAATTCCGAATGGCATGTCGTGTACGGCGACGCGTACGAAGTCGAGGGCCAAGGCGCCGCCGAGAAGGCGACGATGAGCCGAGAGGCGCGGAACGAGGAGAGGAGACGAACCGAGCGCGACGTGATCGCCGACATCGAGCGAGCGGTGCGGCGACAGCGGCGCAAGAGCCTCCAGGCCGAGCACCTGCGTGACCAGCGCGAGCGAGATGCGGCGGCATGCGCCGAGCGGCAGCGTGAAGCCCAGCTCGAGGTCCGCGAGCAGACGGTCAAGATCGAGAAGCTGCTGACCAAGAGGCGGCGCAGGCAATCGAGTCTAGGCCTCCCCGTTTTGGAAGGCCCAGGCCAAGCAGGCGACGGTGATGACGGCATGGACGAGCTTGAGGAAGACGTGGATCACACAGTGAAAGAGCTGAGGCGTCTGGTGGAGCGCCGCCGCCGCGAGCAGGAGGCGAGGAGGAGACAGCGACTCGAGGACGAGCGACGACAGGAAGCCGAGAGGCGTGTCCGGGAGGCGGAGGAGCGCAAAAGGGTCGAGCAGCTGCACCGCTACTGGCACCAGCGCGGTTGAGCCTCCCCTCTGAGGATCAGACAACCGACATGTGCGCTAAGGTGTAAGGAGGAGGGCAGAGGGCAAGAGAACAATCATTCCTTGATTGGTTGAGAACGACACGAAAAGTAAGTGGGCGAGGAGGTCGGCCTTGCAAACTTTTGGCTTATGGGCAGCGAAGCTGTCTTCGTCCCTGGTGAAGCCATGTATGAGGGCTTTCCAACCTCCTTGTACAAGGGGTGATGCTTATCGGGTTCAAGCGCAAGGACGGCGTCGCGCAAAGGTTTGGCGTGGGCGAGAAGAAGGTAAGCAGGAAGGCTGTCTGAGTATACTTGATGCCAAAGCTCTACACGCAACCAACACGGCATGCCGCATGTGGGAAAGCCACCTCCCGCTCACGCGCCGTGCGACACGGGGTTTTTCTTGACCTTCTTGGCCTTCTGTCTGCGGTGGCTGTCCTCTTGATCTTCATCGACGTCGGTGTCGGCCTCCTCGGCCATCTCCTCGAACGACTGCTCGATCACAGCCTGCGCGACGTTGGTGAGGCCGAGCAGGTTGAGGAAGCGCACGACCTTGCGGTCGAGCCACGCCTTGTTGGGCATTGCCGCGAGCCAATCCTTCGGCAGTGCCGAGTACCCGTAGCGCGCTCCCCACAACGCGCCGCACACAGCACCGTTCCTGGTCGTTTTGTCAATGTGAGTCGGTGAGGCAACGAGGCGCAAGTGAGGAGAAGGCATACGTGTCGGCGTCACCTCCCTCGCGGATGAGCAAGTTGATCATGTGCTTAAAGTCGCTGGACGCGCACAGGCCCCAGAAGCCCGACCCGACACACTTAAACGTGTAACCTATCTTGGACGCAGCGTCCAGCTCGAGGCTATGCAGGCTGGCCTCCGAGGCGTCGCGCTTGATGTGTTGCTTGAACTCCTCCTCATATTGCGGCTCCAGCAGCTGCATGTCGTGCCACGTTGTCGTGTCATCAGCCCAAGAGCAAAGACAAGTGCCAACTGGGGAGCGCGGCATACCTTGAGTCCATGGGCGACGGCCTCGTCGATGAGTTGCTGCAGACGCTCGCCAGACCACTCGACGTCGTGGCGCTGGAGCATCATGGCGATGGCGGTGGCGGTCGCCACGGAGCTGGCCAGGCACCGCGAGTCAAAGTGAGTGACCTTGGCGATGCGGACGGTGTTGGCGACGACCCGGTCGAGGTCGTCGTGGTCAAGGATGCCCAGGACAGACGTTCGCATGACCGCCCCGTTGGGCGCGGCGTTGCGGTTGAGCCTGATCCAGGCGGCCTCGGCCGCGGCGTGCGGATCTTGCAGGAACTGCGGATGGTACACGACCTGAGCCGTGGTGGCGCCCAGCCCCATGCCCGACGCGTCGCCCAACTCGGGGAAGCCCCGTTCAATCCACCGCTGGCCATGCGCGACTGGGTGAGTGAGGCGCACAGCGTGATGCAGCGAAATGTGTCGCAGAAGGAGTAATAACGGTGGAGGCTGCGGTACCAGGAGCTTGGCTGCATAGCGGTGCTCGTCGACGGAGCCGTTAAGCTCGAGGATCGTCTCCAAGATGAGGATCATCTGGTCGCTGTCATCGGTCCTGTGATATTGGTGTGGGGAGCAGTGTCCGCTTGATGAGCCATGGTCATGCAAGACACCTGTGTGAATGCACAGAATCTCAAGAGGGCGCCTACCAGTCGCCCCGCTTCCAGCGTCTATTGTGGGCGTTGAGTTGGTAGTCGGGAAAAGGCACGGCCTCGCTGCCATACACCCGCTGGATCTGCTTCTTGTTCATAAACTCGGTGGCTGATGATGCAGATAAAAATATAAAAAGTAGAAAGAAATATCAGTTAAAATAAAGCCCAGGCAAGGATGACACAGAGTGGATGAGGAGTGGCAACAGGCGCAAAAAGGAGAGGCCGCTTACCGAGCCCAACGGCGTCCCCCAGGCAGTTGCCATAGATGCAGCCGAGGATGCGATCGATCTTCTTGTCGGCCAGCACCGACTGGTCCAGCTCAGCAAACCACCACGCGTCCTCGCCCGGCGGCCCCGACGACGAAGTTGACGACGACGACGGCGTACCTTCCGCGTCCGTGTTGGGGACCGTCACGAGCTGGACTGTTGACGGCCAGTGGTCGCGAATGAGTCAAATATACCTAGCGTGAACGATCGCACGAGAGAGCGTACTCTCTTCTAGCGCAGCCTCACCGATGACCTTCCGCTCCTCGAATGGAGCACTGCCGAACTTGGCCTCGTGCAGAGCCGCGAACAAGGGCCACAGTTCCTGCAGGACGCAAGGCGTGTGTGAGACCCACATTCGCGGATGGGCGAGCTCCTCCAAGCTCGTATCCTTTTTTTTTTGGTGTGGACAGTCGTACTCTTGCAACGATGTAGCTTTCGCATTCGTAGCACCAGAACGACAGGTCGGAGAAGCTGTGGGCACGGCACGGTCCACAAAGCGTTGCGTTGTCCACGCGCATTTCGAGTCGAGAAAAACGGCAGGCTGCCGTCAGCAGGCAGGTAGGCAGAATTACCTGCAGTTGATGGCGTGATGGGACTGCTCATGGTGTGCCGCTGCGTGTCCGTTGACGTAGCGGCTGCAGAAGACGCCGTAGCAGCCCAGGCACAGCCAATTCTCGCCAGCGTGCCCGCAGTCAATGCAGCCCCATTCCAGCAGCTCCGCTGCCCACAAGGTTAAGGTTAGGATTCCTTGCTCAGGTCGTTATTATTTGACTTTAACGCACCATCAACAACGAAGTTGGTTGGCTGTGCATGGACATGAGTCTTTACGTGTGGGCAGTCCCTCTTCGGCTCCCTGTGTAAAGATTGTCAAGAACTATGCAAAAGGCAAAGATCTGCAGCGGCCAGTACACCGAAAATCCAGCAAGGTCGTCATCCTGGTTCATCTTTGGTGTGGCTTTCCACGAACTGTATTCTTTTCTATGTGCGCTAATCCTTTTTATTTCTTGCAAGTAATTGGTTATTTACAAGCGAAAAATGAAATGTACCGGAGTGATTACTTGGGACTGGCAAAATCATCTCAGGGCAGCACCAATGTTTGCAAGTGCACTGGTGGATCTCCTCCAATGGTAGATGGAAAGATCATGGAACTGAAGGAGCTGTGCCCCATGGTTCTGTACTTGCATGGTTTTCCTTATGTCGCAAGCTGCCCTGACTTTGATCATGCAAAATTTGGAAAAAAAAATATCAACCTGTGAATAGGTTGAAATGGATGAGTGCACAAAAAAACGCTATTGATGTTCCACGGTTTTGTGGCACCCAAGCTCAAGAAACCTGACAAATGTCACTCTTGGTGCCTCAGACCTTGGTTTGGGTGTCAGGTTTCCTGAACCAGGCGCTGTGACAAGAGTTTGAGTTGTTGGCACTTGCAGTGCAAGTTTCTGTCAGAAAAAAGCATTTTTTTTGTATTTAAATTTTGGACTGGTCAGCAGTCATGCTGGTTGGCAGTCGTGGCCATTGGTTGGCGGTCTTGCTGGTCAGTTGGCAGTCATGCTGGTCAGCAGTCAGCATTCATGCTGGTCAGCAGTTGCAGCCATTGGTTGGCGGTCATGCTGGTCCACAGTCAGCAAGCATGCTGGTTGGCAAGCACACTGGTCAGCAGTCTTGCTGGTCAGACTGGGCAGCGGTCAGCAGCCATGGCTGGCATCAGGGGTGGGGGTGGTGATGGTGGCAGTCAACCAAGGGCAAGGTCATGACACCATGATCTGCAGCATGTTCATGCCACTACCAAAGAACAGAGCCCACTCCTGCTGCCAGCACATAGATGCTGGCTCAAGGTCATTGAAGAGCTCCAGGTGTAGTAGCTTGCCGCAGAAGGGGAGAGTGTTGGCACACTGGTTGTAGTACCTGGCAACGTGAGTGGAGTAGTGCACAGCATTGTTGGCTGTGATTGTCGCCAGACCCTCTCTGATGGCCTCCTCAAGCCCAGCACAGTTGGAGAAGGTAGCCCACCACACATAGGCCTTGATTTTCACAAACACATACTCAATGGGGTTCATGAAGGGGGAATAGGGCAGGAGGAAGAGGTGGCAGATGCCTTGGTTCTGTGTGGAGACAAAGAGAAGGGAGGAGCAAGTCAGCATGCACACCCACACGCACACACACACAACAAACAAGGGGAGATACCTTGAGCAGCTCAAGAGTCACATGGATCTCATTGGTGTGATGGATCAATGCATTGTCAAGGAGGATGAGCACGTTCTTGGGCAGCAGTGGTAGGAGGTCAAGCAGGAAGAGGCAGAAGTCATCTGCTGTCATCCCACGCTTGCCCTTCTCACAGCTATGGACAAACTTGTGAAAGATCATCCCAGTCTTGCACAGGGCAGCAATGAGGGTCACGTTGTTGCCCTTGGGCAGCACCAAGAGCCATGCTGGTGTGCCCTTGAGCGAACAGCCCTTTGTGACACGCACATGTAGATTGCTGGGCATCTCATCAATGAAGACAAGGGGGCAGCCCATGAACTCTTGCATGCGATTCACAACAAAGTCATACCATTGCATCTTGACCAAGTCTGTGTTCCATTGCTCAGGGATGATGATGAGGTCCTTGTACAACACATCCACAGTCTCAAAGATCCTCTCAAGCACACATGTCCTTGCCACACTGCATGTGGAGGTGGGCAAGGATGTCCTTGAGGGTGAGCCATGGCGTGGCCTCAATCCAGTCAAGGATAAGAGCCACATCCTCACCATCAAGCTTGGGCTTGGGACCACAACACTTCTTGGTCGGCCATGGTGGAGCGTCATCACCAAGAGCAAGGGCCTGCTCTTGGTCCTCCTCATCTTGTGCAGCTCGTGAGATGCAATGCGCTGAAGACAAGGAGATGTTGTAGGCCTGTGCTGCCTCTGTTGGGGTCATCTCCCCCCTGAGCACCTTCTTGCCAACAAGGGCTCACACTTCCTCACTGATCATCTGCTTCCTCACACCTTCCTTGGGTGGTTCTATCCCAGCCACTTCCTCTCCTCATGTGGCAACCAACTGCACCAGCGCTTCTTTCTTCCTCTCACTTGCTTCCACTTGTGTGACAAGCATGCGGAGCTTCTTCCTCTTCCTCTTCCACTTCTCTGTGAGCTGGTCGTTCTCCTTGGAGACTAGCACCAGTGCCTCTTGTGGGTGGACATAGGGTAGCTCAATGGAGGTGGGGGCGTTGTGTGGCAAGCTGTGGTGGAGCTCATCCTCGCTCAAGATCTCTTCGACGTTCATTGTGGCTGAAAATAAAAACGAATTCAGGTGCCAAATACTTGAGCTTTTGTGTCTGCGTTCTGTTCTTGCCTTTCACAAAATCTGAATTTGGGTGCATGGACCTGGGCTTTCCTGCCAGAATCCTGGCCGCAGGGTCAGGAAACCCGCACCTCTGAACCAAGAAACTGTGGAACGTCAATAGTCATCTACTGCTGGTGCTTGGTACAATTAAAGGTTTGTTTTGATTAATCAAAATGTTCCTAACTAACGCGCTGATCATACTGTACGCAGGCAGGAGTGGCAAGGCGGTTGCCCAACAAGACCACCAACGTCCTGTCGTCCGACAACACTGCGACCCCAAACGGGGAAGCTGACGCAAGCGACGCCACCGAGACCGACCAAGTCACGAGTTATACCGCTCACCCACCAGACCCCGTCACCAAAGTGGTCGAACATCACGATCATAACGTGGACAATCCATTAGTCTTCGACTTTGAAACCCTATGGAACTCTTCCGCGGTGCGCGACACCATGCCGGTTCGGTCAGAAACGGACGACGAGCCTTTGTCAGAGGCGCTTTACAAGATGCGAGGGCATTAGCCTTCAACTGAGTTACACCCTTGCGAACAAAGTTTACACACATCCTAGGCATCGCCAAGTCTCGCAATGAGGCCCTTTCTCTTTGCCGTCCTCTCCTGTGGCCTCTCGAAGCAATCGTCGGGGAGGGTCCACACGGTTCTGCCGTCGATGAATTCCCAGGCGATGTCGAAACTGATGAAGTCGTTGATGTTGTGTGCCCTGGCAGTCTCGATGATGTATGCGTCTGTTATACCGATGCCCAACTGCGGTCTAATCCTCGTGAGTTGGAGGGCCTTCAATCGAATTTGATCCTGAACGTCGTGAGCGCCGAGGCACGTGCAGTTGTCTCCAACCAACTTCCAAAGGGTGTCGAGGTGAGCTTCGGTGGTGGCCTTCTTGTTCTTCATTACATGCGCTATTTCATTATACACCCACTCGCTGACGGTGGCTTGAGTCGATTGGTTACGTCTGCGCAGAGGGCTCGGCCGATCTAGAGATGCTGGAGATCACGCTACCTGCCGACTTCACGACCACAGACCTAAAACCGGCAGATGGCCATCAACCCGCCGACCAAGTGTGACTCGTGCTGGGTTTGCATTTTAAATCGAGAACTGAACAGACAAGCGCGCTCGCACTGAGAATCGCACTCCGTACAGTGACGAACACCACCAATGCAACTGCCACTAAAACATACATTGGAGACCACCACCGCGCCACCACACACGGGTGAGCGCGTCTTTAGAGGCCCAGGAGGCCGCGCAGCTTGCTCTTGCTCTTGACTGAGTGCACGAGCTCCTTGCCGCTCTTGGCGCCGTGGGCCTTGAGGAAGAGCGAGACCTCGTTCTTGCCGGGGCAGTACTTCTTCGACTTGCGCGCCAGCAGGTCGAGACATGTCTCGTCGAGGTTGTTGATCATGTTGATGTCGCCGCCGCTCTCGAGCAACATCTTGATCGCGTTCATGACCCGCATCGGGTTCGGCTCCTGCGCAGCGGCAGCCGATGCTCCGCCCGGAGATGATGACGACGAAGAGGGCGAGGGCGAGGACGAAGTCGAGGGCGGCGACGAGCCCAGCGGCAGCGAGTGACCGAGGGCGGCGCGTATCTTGGTGGGCGAGCGCGGTGGCTGACCCGAGAGCATCATCGGGGACGAGGCCGCGAGGAAGCTAGGCGTGGACGGGAGCGCGATGACGAGGTGATGGAAGGCCGAATTGCCCTCGCAGTCGACGGCGTCGATCATGACCTGATGCCTAAGGAATACCTGGATGTTCTCCGTGGCACAGAACCGAGCGGCCTTGAGGAGCGGCGTGCGGCCCTTTTTGTCCCGCTTCTCGCGGTTGAGTCCCATCTCGAGCAGCATGGTGAGGATCCCCGCCAGGTTGTCGTTCTTTGACGCGTGGTGTAGCGGGCTGAGCGCGGGCAGGAACGCCGCCACGTGGCTTTCGATGTCTCTGAAGTTGACCTGCATGTTCATTCGACGCCAACGCCCACGTTGGTTGATGAGCGATTGCCCGCCAGCAAGCGCTTCGGGTGCACGAGCAAGCAAGTGGGGGAGGGCGTACGCGATAGGCTCTGAAAATTTTGAAAATGTTTTTGATGTTGGGCACCTGGTCGAGCTCCTCGGGCTGATGGAGAACGGTGGTGAGCTTGGGCTTGTCGCGCGGGCTCGTCGCTCTGGCGGCGTCGACATTGTTCATCTCCTCCCTGCAACAATTGTGAGCGCGTCACACCGTGTCCATGCAAGGGAGAACGGGGTAGAAAGATGGAATAGAGAGGGCGGTGATACCGAAGGGAAGCGAGATCGACTCGGAACATGTGGGCGCCCTTGGGCTGCTTACGAGGCTCAGGCTTGCAGAAGAGCTTAGAGATTTCCGTGAGCGGGTGCGTCGATGAGGTCGCCCTGGCGAGGAAATACTCCACCACGCCCTCCCGCCCGTTGTACACGGCCACCTGTTGCGCCATCACGTCCGCGGTGAGCCGAGAGCGCGGGCCACAGGAGCGGAGGAGGAAATTCGGTGGCATACCTCGAACGGCGTGAGAGTGAGAACGAGGCCTCTCGTCTTGTGAAGCAGCGGATTCGACACCGCGTACGGCGGACAGGAGAAGATGCCATGCATGTCCGCCCCCTTATCCAACAGATACTCGCACAGGCTCGGATTGCCTGATCGCCCACAACGCGTGGGCCACGAGCAAAGTCAGCTCTGGTGGTGATGGCGGCAGAAAGACATCATAAGGAATAGACGGGGCAGTACCCTGTTGAGCAGCGATATGCAGTGGGCTGGGCGCGTAATGGACGTCGCTGTTGTCGTTGATGTCGGCGCCATGCGCGAGCAGCAAGTCGATGATGCCAAAGTCGACGAATTTGGGGATCGTTCTGTTGCGCATGCGTTCCGTTTGCCTGCCCCCCCCCGGGAACCCAACACGATGCGACGAGACGAGGCGTGAGCCGCATACGAGGCGCATGACAGTGGACCGAGAGGGATCCGCACCTGAAATTGGCGCGCGTGGAGACAGCGATCTTGAGCAGGTAGGGCTCAGCTTGAGGCAGGTGAGGGAAGAGGTCGAGAAGATGGGCCACGATATCTTTGTTGCGGTAGTAGATCGCACGCTTCATGTGAAGAGGTTTTATATCGGCTCCGTAGCTGATCAGCAGCTTCAATATCTCCAACTGGCCTCCTACAATCGCCCCTCTGCAAGACAGCACATTCACGAGGCATTGGTTTTGTAATTTGTTCTCGGTTATCATTGGTTTCACGTTATTACTTATTTTATTTTATTTTATTTTATTTTATTTTATTTTATTTTATAGTAGCTTTTTAGTCTAAGGGAGAGAACAGAGTGTACGAACCTGACGGCCCTTTCATCGGGCTGATAGCCGTGCGAGAGCAGGATCTCAATGAGCTTTGTGTGGCCCCACTTGGACGCTGTGCGAAAGGCATCCCAGCGCGCAATCTGCAGCTGATGCTCCATGTGCTGTATAAGAGAGGCCAGAGTGAGGCTTCTGAGAAGAGGACCAGGCTAAAGGCCTCACAGGACACAAGCGACGGACCTTAAAGGAGGGAGACTGTGCGATGCGGCGGTCGGCTTGGAAGTCGAGCTTCACATGCAAAAGGAACTCGGCCGTCTCGGGCTGTCCCTGCTGGCAGGCCGCGTGCAGCAGCTGATGGAAGATTGGCACCAGCAGCTTGCCTACGGTTTTCCTGTTGCGTGCGTGCGTGCGTGCGTGCGTGCGTGTGCGTGCCCCCTCTCCACCATTAATACACCAGCGCGTTCAAATCACAGTCACAAAGTCTGACGTTGTGACTTCTCGGGCCGTGCTATGGAACGCACTCTTCCTTGAGCTTCTCGTATAGCCGCTCGAGGAACTTGCGGTGGCCGAAGCTCGCGGCGGTCATCATGATCCACGCCTGCCCCGATGCAAACGAGTGAGGAAGCCGGTGTCCACTTCAGCAAGCGCGTGATATGCACGAGAAAGAGAAAAGACAGATAAGGAGGCGTGTATACCTGGACGCTACGAGAGATGCTGCCCCAGAAGGCCCAGAAGTCGACCTCCTTCCGCTTGGCCTTCTCTTTTTCCTTCTCGAGCTTGGCAAGCGCCTTCCGCTCCTTCTCCCTGGCCTTCTCCGCCTCCTCCTGCTCCTTCTGCGCCCTCTTCTGTCGCTCCAGGTGGTCCTCGTAGTCAATTGTGTGGCTCCGCTGTCGGTGGATGGCTTGCGCGGGCGCAGCGCTGACCCGACCCAGCGCGCTCCGTTTCTTGAGGTCGTCCGCGCGCCCCAACTCCCGGGCCTCCCGGATGGCCGGCTCGATGTCGTCTGTCGTGCGGCTCCGCTGTCGTTTGAGCTTGCCGTAGACGTCGATTTTGTCGGCCGCCTTCTTCTCCTGGGCCTTGCGGCTGTCCGACAGGCTCCGCGCTCGCTTCTCCTTGTTCTTCTTCTCCTTTTCCTTCTTTTCCTTTTTCTCTTTCTTCTCCTTCTTCTTCTCCTTCTCCTCGAGCGCCTTGAACTGCCGCATGCGCATGTTCTCACCCGCAGCCGCGCGCGGGGAGGCCACGGCGCCCATGGGCGATGCGGCGTGCGGGGGCAGAATGACCCTCGGTGGGGACGCAGACGTTCGCGTCATCATCGGTGCCATCAGGTCCGCGTGCTTCTTGATCGCCTCCTGCTTCTTCTGCGCGTCCTTGCTCTCTGTTAACACGTGTGCACGTGCCCCAACCACGAAAAGGAAAACCGGTAAGCGCGGCGATCGACAAGGAGGCAGCGTGCGAGCGTGCTGGCACGCACCCTTCATTTGAGCGGCGTGCGCGATTTTCTTGATGTAGCGCCCAAAGGCCCAGTAGCCCTCGACCCAGCGAAAGTTGGAGTGGCCCGCGCCCTGCTTCTCCTGGATGCCGAGCACCTGGAGGTCCTCGTCGAGAGTCTTGATCTCGTCCTTGATCTCCCTGGCCCTGTCCTTGACCCGCTTGACCCGGTTTTCGATAAAGACCTGCTCCTCGTTAAGCACACCCTCGCGAATGGCGTACTTGATGGCAGCCTCGGCGTTGTCGTCTACCTCGTCGGCCCTGCCCGCGTCGGTCTCGCCCGACGAGGCGAGCGGAATGATCTGTTCTTCGCCCGGCTGCTGCCGCTGTTTCTCGTGAACGAAAACGGACGTAATCAGCTCGCTCACCACTTGCTCGCGATCGTCCTCCTTCTCCTTGTCCTTGTTCTTCTTTTCCCTCTCCTTTTCTTCCTTGTGTCTGGCCCTCTCTCTGCGCGCCCACATCTTCCTCTTCTCGGCCCACTCCTTCTTCCTCTTCCGCTGTTCCTGCCGGAGAAGCAACATCTCCCTGTAGATACAGACGTGATCACACGTGAGTTTACACGAGCATATGGATCGATGAGAGGAGAGCACGCACTTCTTCTTGTTCCGCTCCACCTGCTTACGGATCGGATTCTTGCTGTATTTGAGGACGAGCGGGCCGCCGAGCCGTTGCTGATGCTGACTCCGCCAGAGCCGGTCGTCTTCCGCCAGCTCGCGCCACTGGTGCGACACCAGCCTAAATCGGCATGGGATGACGTTGTTCAGTGGCCAGGACAACGTGGGCTATTTTGGCCTCACCTCGACCACCCGGGAATTCGTGGTCAACTTATTATGAATTATTATATTTTATTTGATTATATTTTATTTGGATTATATTGGGTACCTCACCACACGAGGCTTGCGGTTACAAATAGCTAAGTCCCTTCGTTATTTTTTTTTTTTTTTGTCCGAGAATAATAATTTTATATCAAAAAAATCAATTGTTTTTTGTGTACCTGATTTTGGCGAGTTGGCTGGGCCCGAGGAAGGAGAGAATGTTGAGGCGGAGCTCGGCCGGCAAGAGGGAAAAGAAAGACCCCTCCTCCCGACGCACTCGCGTGATGAGAGACAGAGAACTGAGGCTCAGCCGCGGCAGTTCCGCGCTATCGTCTTCGTCATCGTCGTCTTCTTCTTCTTCGTCCGCAGAGCTGCCTTCGTCGTCGCTGCCCTTATCATCTGCATCCTCTCCCACTTCGCCCTCGTCATCGTCTTCATCGTCGTCCTTAAAGAGTTCGTCATCGAAATCGTCGTCTTCATCTTCCGATGTGAATACCTTCCTGCTCTCGGCGCGCGTACGGAAGACCCTCACATCCAATGGAGTTCTGAGGTGCACATCATCGCCCGAGCCTGACAGTTCCATCTCGCTGCTTCCTGTGCAAGGGCCGGTGTTGATTTGTTGGTCTTCTTGTGTTTGGTCGCCCGGCAGCGGTGGGCGAGCACGGAGGAATGTCCGGTATGTTGCAACCAGCTGTGCGGAATGCGACGCAACGACACCACTTCGTCTCGGCGCAACACACGCAGGATCAACAACGCGGTCTGTGCTGTGGTCGAGGTTCCCGCGGGGCTTGTGCGCCGTGAATCGTCCACCAAAAAAAAACTGAGCAGGAGAACCCGTCCAAAAATCGCTTAAACCTCGGTCACCGGACTGCAGGGGAGCACCAGATCGCAGACAAACGCCTCAACAAGATCGCCAACGCTTGTTCTTCCAACTGCCGCAGGAAGCGCTCTCTTGCTCTCTCCAGCCAACGTGATACCTCTCCCACCCTTTCTGAGACCAAGCGCTCCTGCCCTTTTTCCCGGCTTCGAGCGTTGCTGCTCAGCCATTGGTAGACGCATTTTTAATCACGGCCAACAAGCAGGCAAACTTGGCCACGCAGTCTCACAGTGTTTACGTGCCAAGATGAAGTACTTCGCCTTCCTCCTCGTCTTCCTGGGCCTTGCCCTGACGGTGTCGGCCAACGCCCGCTCGCCGATGGAGGTTCTCCAGACTGCCCAGCAGCTGGCCAGGACTCTTAGCCCTCCCCAGGAGCCACTCAGCTTCTCTTGGTCCAGCTGCGGTAACTGCCCCCCCCCGAGCTTCTGCTCATCTTTCTTTTTCTCTAATTCCTCTGATTTTGTGTGTTTCAGGCTCCGCCAGCGACCCCACCGTGCTTCTCGCTCTCGAGATCAGCCCTGACCCCATCGTGCTCGGCGCCAATGCCAGCATCGCTGCCAAGGTCCACCTCAGTACGCTCTACTCTGATCATTGCTTGGCAAGATTCAGTGATTAACGAATACGCTTTAATTCTCTTCTTCTCCTCACCAAAGGCGAGACCGTGTCGGCGGGTTCTGGCCACACCGTGAGCCTCGAGATCTACAAGAAGTTCTTCGGCGCCTGGATCTACGTGCCTTGTGTTGAGGGCGTTGGCTCATGCACCATCTCCGACATCTGTGATAAGATCCACATCAGCGACCCCTGCCCCCTTGCCCCCTGGTGCGCTCTGCCCTTTCGCTCTCATCTTCCCCCGTCTGCTTACGCGACTCAATAGGGGAGTGCCGTGCTCCTGCCCCTTCAATGCCGCCACCTACTCCATCCCTCCTCCCGGCGTCAACGTCCACCTTAAGAACCCCAACCTCAGCTGGCTCACCGACGTACTTGCCTCTCTCTCTCTCTCTCTCTATTTCTTCGTCTTAGCCTCTCTCTGTGAGCTTATCGCTCACTGCGGTGTCGCCGGCGTCTTCTTTTCCAATTGGTCAGGGTGACATCAAGGTGCAGGCCACTCTTAAGAACGCGAGCGGCACTAGGCTGGCGTGCTACCAGATCATCGCCTCCATCACCACTGCCTAAGCGCGACTGTGCGGCACCTCGCCCCCGGCGTCATCGTACCGACCTCTTGTACTACCAGCCGTTGGAGGAAATCTAAGGCTCCCCCGTCTATTTGTTCGTGTCTTTAACTCCGACGTCGAGAGGGCTGTCTCCTAAAGGAAGGCGAGGAGGGAGGGAGGACGAAGTCGCGACTCGTTTCTCAGTTCTTCTTCTTGTTCTTGGGCTTGGCGGCGGGCTTGGACTTCTGGGCCTTGGAGGCGGTAGCCTTGCCCGACTTGCGCTTCTGTTCCCTCTGGGCGTAGATGTAGGCAGTGAACGGCCTGCAGGCGGTGGGCCACGCACGTTTGAGATTGGGTCAACGGGAACGCGCTTCCCCCCCCCCACAAGGAGTTGGCGTACTCTTCGAAGAGAAGGGCGACGCGGTAGATGACAAACACCACGCCGGTCAAGAGCAGACCAGCAGGGCTCGCCCTCCTGCGGGTTGCCGAAGCGAATCAGCGGAGTTCACCGCCAGAACTCTCATTGTGGCACAGGCGGAGGGAGAGGCGCGTACCAGAGGGAGTGAGCGAGGAAGCACATGGTGGAGCCGTTGTACATGGGGTTGGCCATCACGTTGAAGGGGAAGCCGGTCACCATCTTGTCCATGAGAATGCCAAAGTAGTCGCCGAGGTACGTGCCAGTCACGCCCAACGCCTGGAGGTGTCCGCATATGCGGTCGAGACCACCAAACATGAGGCCGCCACGTAACCCAAGTTCAGCCAGCATATCACAGCCAACGCACGGGTGAGTGAACACGCTGTTGCGGCACGTACCCACATGGACGAGAGTACAAAGGTGGTTCCAGAGACGAACAACACGACGGCGGCACCCCGCATGAGATCGGTCTGAAGCTCGGGGTGCGTGGCCTGCTCATCGAGAGCCTTTCCGAAGCTGGATTGCCCAAAATCGGAGGTTGGCAGTGGTGGTGCGTGAGTCCGGACAAGAAATGAAATGAGGGGGGAAATCAGTGCTAAGATCAGTGTACACGTAGTCGCGGTAGAGGGAGAAGGAGAAGATCCAGAGGGCCAGCACATAGCAGCCGACGTAGGGTGAGGTCGTAATCTTAGTTAGGAAGCGGGTGTAGAACTCGAGCCGCGCGATGGTGTTCCAAATGATCGGAGCGATCACGATGCACGCGAGTGCGTGCAGGAACGACGGCTTGGTGTAGTCGATGTAGTCGAAAAAGTTGGTTGCGCTCATCTCTTACCGATCGGCAAATCTACTGCAGTGCGCAACTTGCTCCTCCGTTGTTCGACACGAGCAGCAAAAACGAAGCAGGAGAGAACAGAAGAGAAACTCGAAGGAAATGAAAACGCACAAGAGGGAGACAATGGAAGAGACGCAACGACCGGTAAGAGCACCAACAGTGCCTGCGGTGACTCATATCGTAGTTGTCGGCTTCCACCATCAGATGGGACCTAAGGTAGGTTCTTGTCATCTCGTAAACAAGATGGGGGGCTGTGAGCCCACTCACGCTCTGTTGGCGGGCACAGGTGGAATTCGTGTACCCGCCTCTGACAGACGAGGACGGGCCGCGAGATCAGAAGAGCGGTCTGCCAGCTGTTTGGGAGAACCTGCCCTTCCTCGCTCTCCCCGACGGCGTGCATCGCTCAGGTACTCTCCTCTTACTCTGTGCAGGCGTGACTATGGGCTCCCCCGCGCACCGACTGGTGAACTCACCGACCACGACAGAGGAGGACCACTCCTACTTCACACTGCCGCCTCTGTCCAGCCAGCGGCCACAGATCGACCTGCTCTACGGCGTCTCCTGCTTTCGCCAGATCCACGTCTCGGTGCGGCGTCCTCGTTGGCTACTCGCCTCCTTGCTATGCTCACGCTCACTCCCCGTGGCGTAGGCTCTGCACGTCAATTCGGAGGCCTATACCCGCACGCTGGTCCAAAAGACGGTCTGTGCGCTTACGAACGTCGTACGTGCCCACGCTTAACATGCTACCATTCTGTTCCTCTGATCGCTTGCACTTTTTATTATTACTATTATTACTATTCATATCTACTGCAGCCCCTGCTGGGCTCCATTCAAGCCCGGCTGGGCCTCGTGACCCACGCCTACTTTGAACAGGGCAACTTTGAGGACACCGAGCTATTGGCACTCGTACGACAGCCCATACAACCTTGTTCACAGCGCCCGTCAACTGACTCGTTCAGCTGGTTGGTTGGGTCAGGTTCACCAGCAGCTCAACGCTCCTCTGAGCAAACCGATCGAAGAGCTGTCGTTCTATGTAGGTAGGCGTCTGTGACATCTCGCCAAGTTGCTTTGTAGGATTCTCAAGCACGCCGCACCAGGTTTCAACATCGGCCACTTCGTGAAGCTGTTCAAGCGGGACTTCCTGGTGCTGTTCAAGCTCCTGCTACTCGAACAGAAGGTGCTGCTCAACGGCACCTTCCCCGTGTCGGACATCTGCAACTGCTTAATGTCCCTGCTGAGCCTCGTCCCGGGCCTGCTGAGCGATGCGCATAGCCAGTTCCTCAGCCACGCTCCCCAGCCGTCCCCTCCGCCCGCACGCGGTGAGGGTGTCGACCACTCCCCTGCCTCCACGCTTTCCCCGCTTGAGAGAAGAGCGGCCTTTGGGCTGCCCCTCCAAATATTCGACTTGGTGGATCGATGCGACGACCAACCCGAGGCCGAGGCCGAGGCGTCCGGGCCAAGCAGCACTGACAGCGACGAGAGGCACTCGGGCTCAGAAGACATCACGGTTCCCCGGTAGCCTAGCCTCGCCTCACTCTATCAGCACTTCGTCTCGCAATCACACATTGATCCACGTGCTATGTTCGGTGTTGTGTTGTGTTGTGTTGTGTTGTGTTGTGTTGTGTTGTGTTGTGTTGTGTTGTGTTGTGTTGTGTTGTGTTGTGTTGTGTTGTGGGTGCACTCAGTCGAAGTTCGGGAGCTGTGCCAGTGAAGCTCAATCCGCTGTATTTGTACATTTGCATTCGCCAGATCGGCAACTTGCCAGAGCATCCGGCCTACTTTGCCGCCGCCAGCAACCCGTTCTTCACCAGCGTCAGCGATGCCGACGTCACTGTTCACGTAAAGATCATACCTGCTTCATTTGTCACCTCTCCTGCCAATGGCTTTGCTGTTCACGGCCAATCGCATCTTCTGACGTATGTCTACAGGTGGACTTGGGGCAAGTGGTCATCAAGAATAAGGCCCTGGCTCGTGTGCTATCACTCACGCCGTCCGACCGGCGCTTTATCGACAACATCGTTCAAGGCGTCGACCAATACATTGGCATGCTCGTCTACGCTCATACACCACCTTCACCGCCATTCATATTCATCTTGTTCGCCGTCGTCTATCCGGGCAGGTGATGGGGGCATGCATTGGGAGGGCAGCGACGACTGGATACGCGCGCAGTTTGCGGCGTATCTGGAGTCGTTCTTTGCCTCGCTGCTCACCGTTGGTCGGATATTCTCTACTGAACGCGAAGAAGTCGATCTCTGTACGCGACCCTGCTTTCTCACATTTGGCCGCCATCTCTGATGAAAAACGACCAACCCACCGGTGAGTGCAGCGCCGGTGGTGGATTTCAATATTTTATGGGCCAAGGCCTGGCTTGCGACGGTCAACTATCAGCGATGGAAGCTGAGCGTGAAGCGAACCGTGGCGAGTACCTTGGCCGCTCCAGTGTAGGCTCTCCCACCCGTCTCGCTTCTCCCATCGTCTCCTTTGGTCCACATGCCTCGGCTCACGGCCGCGTTTTTCTCAGCCACCCCGCTGGCGCGCCAATGGACATTCTCGATGAGATATCAGATGGCGTCAGCGGCCTTTCCGAGAAGCTCGCTAGGTATTTTGACTCTCCTCTCTTCTCCCCGTTATGGTGCACGCTGACTCATGTTGAGCTTGTACGACCAATAGCAAAGTGGCAGAGATAGAGTTGGCTCCGCTGCGGGAGAAGCTGGGGACGGTGAGGACGGGCTTCATGCGGAGCTGGACCAAGCTCGTGACTGACAGCAAGGCCATGGGGCGCGAGTATCTCAACAATTGGGAGGCCGCCAAGAAGCAGTGGGACTCGCGAACTCCCAACACGCCCCCTACTCAGGCCACGCAAGAGCAACCGGAGCCGCGGAATCAACAGTCGTCACCAACGCCACGAGGGCCTGGCGGCGAGTCCGTCCCGTGAGCAAGCAACTCTTCCCACATCGCCTCTGTTCTCTCTGCACATCACAACTCCAGTTTAACTGTACAATGCACACGACTCAAATGTTTGTACCTCGTGCCTCTGACAGCTGTGCTTTTCATCTGGTGGCCTCACGTCAATGTGTCTATTGTGGGGCCAGGGTATCCGACGCTCTGGTTTGTTGCAGCGCTATCAGCCAGCTTTTCGGTTTAGTCAAGCTTATTGGGGGTCCATGAACCTCAGAGCACGTCCCCTGAATGATTTAACACCAGTGCGAATCCGGCGCTACATAAGTGGCCAGGGTGAACAAAACTGTTGTGTACGTGTACATGAAGCTTGCGGTTTATATGTCATCTGCTGCTACGGGCGCCAATGGCTCTCCGTGCCCTGCCGTCGCTCAGCCTCAATGTACTGGTCGAGAACCTTTGCCTGTGCCTCGAGCCATTCCCTCTTCTTGCTCTCCCTCCGGCAGAGCTCCTCGACCTGAGCCTGGACCTCCTCCTTCTGTTGGCCCCAGTAGGCGAGGACCTCCCGAAGCGAGCAGACGGCGTGGTTCTGGTCCTCTTGCTGGGCAAAAGTGGCATCGCGGTCTTTCCTGAAGAGTTCCTCCTCGCGCCGTAGGCGTTGCTGGAGCTTGACCTCGGCGTCGATATCCTCCAACAGTGCCCTGTGTCGGCTCACCAACCGCCGGTGCTCCTCCTGTAGGCTGTCCAAATCCATTTCCTCGAGCGGTGACAACTGAACCGGCGAGGGTTGCGGCGCCTCAGGCTGCGACGTGCGCTTTCTTGCCCCCACCCACGACATCTTCGTTCTTTTCTGGCTTTTCCTTTTGTAGTTCTTTAGGGGGCTTTACGATTTTCTGCCCGCGCAAGCCTTGCCATCGGCGCCAAGTACTTACTTGCACAATGTTACGACTGTGCTCGGCAACGTGGGACTGGTGGAAGCAATAGGAGCATAAGGGTTATCTACATCTCCACAAAAGGGATGGGCTATCATGATCATGCTGAGGCGGTCACGAATGTCGATGAGAGGTGGTTGTTGGTGCTGAAAGTTGGGCTTAGTTGTAGATGATCAACAAAATGATACCAACGATCAGGGCCAGCAGTATCTGTGGCATGATCAAGTCAGCAACTCTACATACCACCACCACAACACCATCACACAACCACCACAATACCACCACCACCACAACACGCGTACACCTAGTGTGAGGAAGACGTACGAGGCAGCAGACAGCAAGAACGATGGTCCAAAAAAGGTTCCGTCTCCTCTCGAGGCACTTCTGCTTGGCAGCCACCCGTGAGAAGAGGGAACCTTGCTCCTTGAGCTTGTCCGTGGACTCGACCATGTCCTCGATCTTGCCTTCTCGCACTAGCAGCCTGTCGAGGTTGTCTAGCGCCACCTTCTTCACATCTTCCACTTTGCCCTGTATCTTGGTGATCTTATCCACCTGCGCTGGGTCCGAGAAGCGCCTCTGCACCCACATTCCCCATCACGTCAGTGAAAAGGGAGAGCACGGGGAACTGCGAGGTGAGGGAGAAGGCGGCACCATCTCGTTCTGGGTGAAGCGCTCAAAGTTGGCTATGTTCTGTTTGTCCTCGTAGCCGCCGCGCTCGTACTCAGCCTTGAGGGCAGCGAGGAAGTCAAAGGCCACTCTGCCCTTTAGCTCCCCGGCCTTGCCCGCACACAGGTAGACCACGGCGTCGACCGTCATAACGTTGAAGATGTATCTGCACGAGAGCAAAGCACTCCTATGCGTTAGGTCACAGGTGGCTTGGTGGTAATAGCAACACTGCACAATCCTGAAGCCACTACATACCCCTTGTCCTCGTAAGACTTCTTTCCATCGTCTCGGTTATCTATCCTCTTGGCGATGCTGCGTGCGGTCTCAAGAGGGTCACCCTCTACCGCCGAGACCTCTGTGGTCCTTCCGTCCTCCTCCACCACAATAGTCACGCCGATTGTCATCTACTTATTTGTGATTAAGATTCCGCTTCGATTAGTTCGCGTCAAGATGACTGCACAAACGTTGAAGAGATGGGGCAGCTCGCCAAGAGTCTATACGTTATCTTCAGGCGGGTAGGGGGTTGTAGCGTTACTCTGCCCCGCTCAGCTTCGGCGCTTTTATGGGTGCTCACGAAAAGGCACAGCCACACGCGGGTATCACGAGCCACGTCAGCCAGGGAAGTGGCGGGGGTAAATTTTTCGCGCGTTTTTCTGGCGCTGTTCTGTTGTGCGCCCACACGCGTACAGTGCCCCGGTGCCTTGGCGCCCACACCCGCGACGCTACCCCTGTGGGTGGTAGAGATGCTGGAAACTCAGTTGAAGGGATTGCATTTGTCCTTACACTTAAGAGGCAAATGCGTTGTCTCATGGCGCGAGCCTCTGGCTGCTGTGCGGGGCCTTTCACTCCGCGACATTCCGGTCGGCGAGAGGCTTTGAGGCCACGGGCGACGAGGATGAGTCTGCGAAAGCTTCGCCCACGGCGGTCCTTCCCTTCTTGGTCCGCACGCGCACCACGGTGAAGCTGGTTCGGCTAAACTGGTGATGTCGAAGACACAATCTCCAAGCATGAGGGACGTCGATCGGTAGGGAGGGAATGCTGGGAATGGGAAAGTGTACCTTCTTGGGGTGGGGCGAGGGCTGCTTCGAGGGCCGGTAGGGCGAGGTGAGCACCATGACGTTCTCCACGTTCTCCTTGTCCAGCTGGAGCAAAGGCACGGCGGGGCTCATCTGAGACAGCTCGCCAGCAGGACCCAGGGTGGGCGACGCAGTGCATACGAGCTTCTCCTTGCCAATTTCCTGAGTAGCACGACATATCCCCCCCCCCACCACAAATCATCAGCTCACTTAATCTCGTTGTAAGAGATCATCAAAATGGTGGTCGTGTACCTCGGCGATGCCGTCAAGCACGTTCTGTCCGACAGGAAGCGAGAATCTTTTCGCTCGAAGGGCCTGCAGGACGGTCTCCCGCGCCAGTTCCTCCGAGTCATACTCCTCTTCCTTGCGCTCCTCGCCATCGATCTCCTTCTCCCATTCCTCCACGCAGCCGTCCTCACCCTGGCGCCGTCTCTTTGACGGGGACTCGTGGAAGCTACGCGACATTCGCTTGAGTCGCTGTAGCAAGCCCTTGTCGGCGGCGTCCAACAGCTCCTCGGACTCACTGCGTCTCGTCGAAAACGAGCCAGACGACTCGAGCGGCTCCAGCATTGGTCGCACGGGGCGGTCGAGTGAGGTGAGGCTGGTCGGGTGGGCGATCATGAGCTCGACCACCTTGATGACGCCGTTGATGGCCTGCAGCTGGAGGAGGGTAGTGTCGGTCTGTGAACCCGAAGCGGCTGGCGAAGGCCACATGAGCGCTGGCCCGATCACCGTGGCCAGGTTGTGTGGTCCCATGCAGTTCTCTTTGCTATGTGTGGAGATCTGGACACATGCCGCCGCGTCGTTAGCGCAGACACACCCAAACGTACGAACGATAGCAGGGCTCAAACCTCGTGGAGCAGGTCCAGGAGTTGGCGGAAGAGATGACAGTTGTCGTCGGGAAGCGCTGTGAGAATCTTGTTGATGTCCTCCACCCGAGCCTCTGCATCCTTGTCATCGTCTGAGGTCGGGAGTGAAGTGAGTGCAGCTGCGATTTTGGCCAAGCCAGTTTAAGTACCGGCTACGGCGAGGAGCTGCGGGTAAAGGTCGAAAGTGAGGAGGGGGGTGGGAAACTCTCGGAGGAAGAGTTTCAGCACGCCAGCGGCCTCGTGGCAGCCCGGGAAAAGCTCCTCGTCGTCCAGATTTATGCTCACAACACCTGCAGCAACACTCACGCACGTTGATGAGAGGCGCTTGACCAATGTGAGTTGGCCAGTGTAGGGCGGAGCCCGTACCCTGGTTGAAGCATTGCTTCAGTTTGGTGATAGACTCGTGGAAGCCGGACACACGGAAGATGCCCTCAGTAGTAATGCCGCCTGTAGAGGGAGCTGATGAGGAAGACTGACGCTAGCTGGTGTGATGACGTGTCAAAAAAGGAGGGGCGCATACCTTTGGCACGCAGGAAGGCAATGGAAGCGGACACGATAAAGGGCACAGCGGGGTTGTATGTCCAGGTAGCCGGGGTGTAGCCGCCCCTCATTAGCCGGAGGCGCTGCTCCATCATGACTTCAGTTAGCGGCTTGCCGAACACAGTCTCATCGCTCCGTTCACCGCGAGGAGACGACGAAATCTGCGCAAAGGCCTCTGTCATGCGGCTCCTCGCCTTCTTCATCCTCTTTGACAAACTCGAGGACAGCACAGTTCTCTTCCTCTGCCAACCGTGTTGGAAAGCATTTCAGCAACCATTAGGGTGCTAATTCACCCTCACAAAATAATAACACACCACAATACCTTGTTTGGTGAGGTTTCAGTTGATAGGGTAGGCTCCATTATTTAGATGACTCGCCAGCTAATCGGGGCAGTGCTTAATGCAGGTCGATGTCGTGATAACGTTATGTTGGTTTGCGCGTGTCCCCAAGCTGCGCGCCAAATCTGCGGCGGTAATAACGGTACTGCATTCCGGAGATACCAAAGAAATATAAAACTTCGGATTGCTTTTCTAGGAAAACGGCCTTCACGCACAAAAGAAACTGGTTAGGGAGCCGTTAATTATCAAGCTCAACAATGGCCGACAAGAAGAAGGACAAGGTTAAGGCGGCTCCTGATGGCGAAGGTACCCACGCTTTAAATTGTTTGATGATTTTATATTTCTTACGACGTCTTCACCACAGCCAAGAAAATAATTCTTGACTACTTAAAGCAGGTACGCACTTCAAACATAACGTAATCTCAGTGCGCAATTTGTGTTCATTATATCAAATTTTTATGTCAAAAAAAAAAAAAAAAATTAAATTACTCACTCCCACGCAGCAAAATCGTCCCTTCAACGCGGTGATGCTGTTCGAAAACCTGCACGGGGCCGTGAAGAAGTCACAAGCGGTCAAGCTCATGGCCGACCTGGCGGTCGCTGGCAAATTGGTCGAGAAGCTCAAGGGCAAACAAAAGATCTACTGGGCCACGCAGGCACCCACCACCTTCGTCTCGTCCTTCTTCTGCCAGCCTTGGTTTGCTGATAGAACAGCGCGTGCAGGAGGGACTTGTCATCGCTGATGCCAAGGGTCTGGCCAAGCTCGACAAGGAGATTGAAAGTCTGAGGCAGGAGAAGAAGGCCATCGCCGGTGAGCTGGGCGAAATAGGCGGCCGTACGGTTACTCCGAGGGCCCTTCATCGCGGCTCTGGGTTGTGCTAGCTGACCCTCTGTTGTTGTTACTGCTGTTGGCAGGCATCTCGTCACTGAACAACGCCCTCACCAACGAGGAAGCTGATGCCGAGATCGAGCGGCTGACTGAGGAGGTACCCCCTCGCCTCTTCAATCTCCCGGAGTCATGTGAGGGCAACTCATGCGAAGGGGACCTCTCCTCTGCGGTATAGAATGCCGAATTGGAAACCAAGCTCGGCCGGTTGCGCGGCGGAGCGAAGCTGGTCTCGAAAGCAGACAAGGAAAAGGCCGAGAAGCAGTACGAGCTTGTGCGGGTGCGTGTCATGGTCCATGCTGAGGTTCTCGGTTTGCTCAAATACACGGCCCACGCACACTCACCCACCCACCCCTCTCATTCATTCGTTCGTTTAGATGGAGTGGCGCAAGCGCAAGAGGATGGTATGGCCACCAACGCTTGGGGTCGTCGTTTGCTTGTGCTCACCCTTTACTCTTGTTTCTCTTGTGTGCAGTGCATGGACGTCGTGAAGCAAGTCGGGGAGGGAGCGGGCAAAAAGGACAAGGAGATAATGGTACGGGCTCCGCAATGTGTGATTCCAAATCAACGCCCGACACCTCACGTCGCGTGGTGTTTACTAGGAGGAGGTTGAGCTGGAGGGAGATGATGACGCTGGAGTCGACCTTGCTGCCGAGACGAGGACCGCAAAAAGGAGGAAGATCGGCGACTAACACCTCCTCTCCTGTACAGTAACGTTGCCGTTCAGCTCCTGTACTGGCAGTTGCTCTTGCCTCAGGCCAACCGTCACAAGGGGCTGGGGTTGTGCAAATCTAACCTCATATCCACAACACAAAATGACCACCATTTTTGTGCCTCCACTTAATGCTTATAGGTGTGAAGGCCATCAGCACTACATGCTCATACATGACCAGATGGCAGGTTGTCATGTGATGTTGGAGGTCTTCTTGGCATTTCTCTCTGCTCTGCCATCATGTACATGAATGCTATGCTCATGCACCTCTGTCACCACAAAAATGCCTACCATCTGGGCATGTATGCATACAATGCTCATAACCTAGTGTTCAAGGAAATGAGACAGTGACTCCTTTTTGGGCAAGTTTTGTGAGATGTACACCCAGAAAGGCTCACAAGCTGTGCATACAACCAGATTGAGTGCCATCTGTAGTGAAAGAGGTGCAGGACAAGCAGCAAGATTGCTGGCATGACAATCACCACCATGCATCAGCAAGCCAGGTGATACACCTGACAACCAACTGCTTTTCAGATTATATTCCTCGCCTCCAAGCCCTCCCTCCAGTTGCACTCCACACTAAGAGAAACACTGGGTGCATACCAGAGAGGGCTTAGAAACCCATTCTGGCTGATGTCCCCAGTGCAGCCACCTCCCTGGCGCGAAGGTAACATTCCACAGTGTCACTGCACCATCCACCAATGGCCATAATCTGCTCCTTGCTGAGCCCTCCTTCCATGGCCGCAGTGGCACCACCTATATGTAGCAAATGTGAAGTCACATTGACCTGCAGCCCAGCCGCTGCCACCAGTGTCTGCACACAGACGTGATTGCACTTGTAGTCATTGGCCCACCACCCATACTCAGAAACACCAGGTCACCCTCTGCACCGCCCCACTGTGCAGACCAAAGTCGTCACAGCTGCACTGGGCACCAAGGCTGACTGGTGGGCTCAACAAACACCTTGTGGCCCCTCGCCAGTTGATTGGTCTTGGATTGTCACACCCACACAGCCAGTCTCATCCCATTGTCACACACATCCATGAACTGCAGCACCATGAGCTTGCTCACTCTACACATGGTGTGAAGCCCAAGCGCCACCAGGCAGGCGTCTCAGAGCATCACGCCTGGCCACCAACCTTCATACACCTCCACCCACATTTGCAATGCAGCCACTGGAAAGGGGGCACGCACCACCCACACTGCATCCTTGGCAGCTTCTCACTCCACGCTGTCCACCAGGAGAGCCAATTGCCTGCTGTGGTCAATGTCAATGCCTGCCACCGCCTGCTTGAAAGCCACCACCATGATAGCCTGACACACAACACTGCCTCGCCCATGCTCATGTAGGTCACACACAAAGAGCAGCAATGGTATGTAGAACATGTCAAGGCAGCCTGAGCCAACTCACACAGACCGCTTCTAGTCCTGCTCAGCTCCACCAGCCAGTCCATTGTGAGCCATCCACCCAGAAAGCTGCCCATGTCAGCCTCCAATTGCAGCCCAGTTTGAAGCGGCCTGATGGACTTGACTGCCACCTCATAGGCTGCCCCCAAGGTTAACGACTGCACTGTGATCACCTTCAACATGGGCCACCACCCCTGCGCCTCCCATTGCAGCGCCACCAGGATGCCCACCACCACCCACTCAACCAGGTGCTGAATTGTTCTCACATAGGCTCCCATGGGTGGCACCAGCAGATTCACTGAGCCTGTCCAGCTCTGTGAGAACATGTTGACCACCTCTGGCCCATCCTCAAAGTTCATTGAATTGAAATGTTCCACTTCCAATTCACATGGCTCACAAAGTGATCTACGTCCCAGCCACTGCGCCACTCCCAGATCCTCTGTGTTGCAGCTGTGGAGAGCTCCCAATCATCCATGCTCAAGAGCACGTCTGCCACTTGGTTCTGTGTTGCACCAGGTCACCAAGAACACCCAAGCACCCAGCTGGTCCAGCATCATCCACACCCATCATGTGATGTAGGTCATCCACTGGCTCCAGCCACCACCGTCATGGAGGTAGGCCACCACCATTCCATTGTTGGACTGGAACTCAACCTGCTGTCATGCCATCCTGTCTGTGTAGACCGTCCCTGCCAGTGCTGCCAGGTCCCTCCTCATCTGCCATTGACCGTCATTCTACTAGCACAGTTGCTTGATCTCCTCCAGCTTCTTCTCCAGTTTATGGAACTCACCCTTGTCCAGGTCCACAATCAGGCCCAGGACCTCTGTAGCCTGCTTTGGCTCCCAGCAGCCCTTTGATTCCTCCCACAGCCACCTGAGCCACTGCAGTAAAGGGCCCATGAGCTGCTCCTGAACACTGCACAGCTCCTCTGGTGACTGTGCCATAACAATGAAGTCGTCCAGGTATGTTGATATGAAGACTCCCTGCCACCGCCACTCCACCAGCATGCACCTCACCACTTTGGTGAAGACCCATGGCTAGATCTCTTGTCCTTAAGCTCTTTGACAAATGATCCTGGAACTGCTGCAATCTCACTGGCTGTGTCCCAGCCCTCCTGGTTGCCAATGTAGACCATCGCCACACATAGCTTGACCAGTTGTAGTACAGCCTTGTGCGCCGTATGCAAATCTTCCAAGTCCACCCAATCCACCTCCAACATGATGTGGCCAACTTGCTGCAAGAAGTCATACTCCTTCTGGTTCCTGGCCACCTTCATCTCCATCACCAGCCACATGCATTTCGCTGCCTCCTGGCGCCAGGAGCAACTGACTCCCTGAGCTAGCTTATGAATCAGGCCACCATCCACGCCACGTCCTTGGACTGCTTGCCAACAGCCACCCTTGCCTGTGACTGGATTGCACTCAACCACTCAAAGTCCTCCCTGAGGAATGCCCTCCTGGAGCTGACACCACTGCTTGACCTGCTGGTCCACTCCTCCCTCCTCTACTGGAGAGCCCATAGCCAATTCCCCAGCAATAACACGCTCCAATGCCCACCTAGACTTGTCCAGCACCTCAAGGTAATCTGGAGCATCCTCATTGTCATGAGCTGGCCATCCACCATTGTTGTCCTCACCTTTGCAGGTGCCATCAGCACCATGCCTGGTCCTGCTGGCAGAGCTGCCATCATCGCTGCGCCATGCAAGGACCCAACTCACTATGTTGTCATGCCACTTAGTGCCCACCAAGCCAACATCAGCCTGGGTGCACAGCTCCCTCAAGCGGGTGAGCTTCAGCCCCAGGAGGATGTCCATGGACACCTTGCACAAAAAACGCCTTGCACTGTCTGCCTTTTCGCCCATGCTGTTGTCTACTTGTCTGCATGTGTGTATGTGTGTGTGTGTCCTAAGGCACCGTCGTGTCACGATAAGAGAGAAAAAACATACTGCCTCCATCACACTGCCTCCCTAAAAGGCCTCCATCCTCCACTCACCAATGTCCACATCAGAACCCTTGGCGTTTCTCTCCCTTCACTGTGGGCTCTTCGGCTTGGAATAAAGTCCATTCTTGTGCCTGCTGGTGCAGAACTTCCAAAAAAAGCTGACATCACACCACCAGCTGAATGTCAACACTTTGGACATACAATCACTTGATATTGCCATTTGAAAATGGACAGCTTAATGTAGGTAAATGAGCACTTTAGGACTGCATGTGCATTCACAATGAAAAAACAACCTAAAAATGGAAGATATAGTGTTATGTGTGTGTGTTTCTCATAGTACATACCCAGATGATGAATTGGATGCACTATCATCTATGTGTGCAGAGGTGTATTAGGACTATGTATGAGCAGGATGGCATCATGCCAAGGCTGTGCATGTGCCTGGACAGTGGTCTCAGGCAACAGGCTTGAACAGAGTGTTCAGAAAAAAGTACCAATGTCACTTTTTAACAAAATGGCTGTACATGACCCAAGGTGAACCCATGCTTATTCTGTACATTTGCAAATGTGACTTTTTCACAATCAACCTTTTTCTGGTAAAAGGGCATCTATGCATTTTGTACATTTTAAGATATCACTTTTTCATCATAATAGATCTTCACCCACAAGAAGTGTTGAACTGCTGTGCATTGGTTCTTCCACCCCAGCCCAGAGATGTATATTTTAGGTGAAAGGTATGCCCAGATTGCCTATCTGTGCACAGATCTTTACCAAATTTGATCTGTAACATGTGCAAAACAGGCATGTCATCACAAAATCACTCAGACCTGATGTGCATGGGTA
>JANDJZ010000450.1:0-15000 GCA_027943245.1 Acanthamoeba sp. SK_2022b
CTGCAGCTCCCGCTCCCTCGCCAGCCGCTCCTCCCGCTCCCGCTTCCTCTCCGCCTCGGCCTCGGCCTCGGCCGCCGTCTCCTCTGTCTTCTGCTCGACCTCCATGGCCGCCTCGCCTTCGGTCTGGGCGGCTGCCGCGTGGCTGTTGTCGTCGTCGGCCTCGACGCCGCGACCCTCGAGGAGCAGGTTGATGGCCTGCTCCACGTTGGCGTCCGTCGCGCGCAGCGTGCCCACGGCTTGCGCGCGCGAGAAGCCCATCCCCACCACCTGCTCGATCTTGTCCTCGGGCACGGGGGCAGCACGGCCGGTCTTGCGCTGCTTGCCGGGCTTCTTCTTGCGGGCGATTCGGTGAGGAGCGTGATGGAGGCCGCCTCGTCGTTGTTGGACTGGCGTAGGGCCTCGGTGGCCAGCCGCCGAGCGAAGCCCATGTCGGTGAGCGCCTTGAGGAGGGCGACGTCGACCCACTGGCCGTTGGCCGTCTTGCCGGCGCGATGCCGCTCGCGCCTGGCCTCGCGCTGCCGACGCTCCTCCTCGCGCGCCGCGCGATGCTGCTCGCGCTTGTTGATGAGATAGGTGACCGCCGCCTCCTGGCTCCTGTCGCACGCACGCAGCGCCACACGCGACTCTGAACCAGGCACACGCACGCACATCAGCAAATCAGACGCGATGAAGAATAAGTTGTGCGGTTCGCTTACCGGTGGCGGAGAAACCCATGGCAACGAGGCCGGCCAGCTCGTCGTCGCTAATTTTGAGCGAGTTGAGTTTCTGTTCGGCTTCGTTGAGGTAGCGCTGGGCACCCGCCGAGTCTGCGCCACGAAACGTCCCCCCTCAACATTAATCTATGTTGTTGTTGTTGTTGTTGTTGTTGTTGTTGTTGTTGTTGTTGTTGTTGTTGTTGTTTGTACCGTTGTTGTGATAGGCGGCGATCGCGCGCAAGAGGTTCAAGCGCACGTAGAGAATCATCTCGGGCGCGCCTCCCTTGAGCCTCTTCAGGCGCTCCATGTTGCGCCCGTACGTCTTCTCAAGGCACTCCTGCGCCTGGAAGGCGCCAACCAACCGCTCGTCAGCGACCCAACCCCGAAAAAAATGGCCCACAACGAGTACGGGAGAGGGAGATCGCGTGGCTACCTTTTGCAGCCGCCAGCCGGCGTCCTTGAGATTGTGGAGGTCCTGCAGCTTGAAGTAGGTCCAGGCAATGTCCAGGCACAGCAAGCCATAATTGTCGACCATGGCCAGGAGGTCCGCCGAGCTGTGTGTTGTGGAGGAAGTCAACACGCTCATCGCGAAACCTTTGCACAAGTCCTTTTCCAATACACCACCACCACCGTGATCATTCGAGCAGCGCACCATTTCGAGTAGCCTTCGGACTCAGCGCGAAGAAACATCTGCGCGGCGGTCTTGAGGTCGCCCTTCTTCACCAGCGCCTTGCCTCGGTCGTGCAGGGTCATGCCCACCGTCAGCGCCCTCTGGTCGCCTGCCAAGTCTCCCCCGTGAGCGAGCTCTCTACACCAAGCATCAATAATCCAAAATAAAATAATAAAAAATTAAATAAATAAAACGTAGAGGCAGGCAGTAGTGCTTACCGGGCAGGAGATGCATCTTCTGGCCAGACTGGTTGTAGATCTCGAGCGTTTGCGGGGCGTATTCGTCTTCGCCAGTGTCCACTCGGGACGCCTTGGCAGACCTCACCGTCAGCTCTGATGGCAACAAGCAAAGAGAGAGAGAGAGAGCTAGAGAGTAACGTACGAGATCCTGTGCAGCGGCAAGAGTGCGCTCGACCTGCGTCTCGTCGAGTATCGTCTGCTGTTCCGTCTGCTCGATCTCCATCTTCTTGCCCGACAGGTCTTCCATGAGCATCAGCATGGACGACGCCTTGGTCTGCAGACCAAGGAAGCAGGTGCGTGTCAGTGCCCAAGACCTTCACGTCAATGGTAGACGTGGGCACTGGTGCAGTACCGAGCCTACACGCTGCTCCTTCAAGCTGAGCTCATTCTTCAGGATCCTAAGGTTGCGTGCAGGCAAATCAAGCCGAGGGTGAGGTTCTTGGCAAGATGATCATCTTGCCTTGATCTTATGAACAACACTTGCTTCGAGGCAGCTGCATTGGTTGTACGTACTTGCCAGAGCACATAAGCTTCATGGTGTGGATGGGCTGGCCAGTGAGGCTCTGGAGCTTCGATTTGAGATCGGCTGCCGAAGCATCCAGAGATACTGTGACATCACCCGTCCATTTTGCGCCACACACCTGCTTCACCTTCAGCACCACGTCAGTTGCTTGCCCCTCCATCTTGCTTATTGTTCTTGTCTCTTATTGTCCTTCGCGGATGTTGCATCTTTTTTCTTTTATTGCAATTCTTTCCCAGAACATAATAAGCAGAAAGAAATCAGAAAATAGACCTTTAATCCACAAAAATATCTTATCTTGGGTCACTTGCTGTTGTAATGTTGTACAACATCATGATCACACAGCCAGAAGAGGGCAGTGCCTTTTTTATCCTGCCCAATGGGCGAAGCTGACCTGAGAAAAAAAGCAGAAGCCTGCCCAGAGCCACTGCCTGTCGACGCGTTAGGGGACGCACACGCTGCTGTGATGCCCCTTCTTTGTAGGGGCCGTGACACGCATCTGTCCAAATTGTACGCAAACGGCCCAAGAGCGAAATGAAAGGCAAAACGACAGAAAAAGGACGCACTACCGAGTCATCCTAGTCTACACTGCACGCACAAGCCGGTTGTTTGATTGTCGCTATAGTTGTGCGCCTTCCTCTGAAGAAACGGAGACACAAGAAGAGAATCAAACAATACACATGGAAGCGCCACGCTCAGTCGATGTGGTCGTCGTAGAGACCGGTACGTACCGGGGCCACTCTCTCTTTTACCTCCGGAAGATCTTCCGCTCTTCTTTTCTTGGGCCAACAGGGAAAGATGACAACACGCGCTGCAACGTGGGCCATACGCCTGCTGCTCGTTTATGCGGTCAGAGATTATTATTTTGTGGGATTAACGCGCTGCCTGTTTGTGTTGTGCAGGAGTGGGGAACCTGGGCTCAATGTCCGCGGTGCTGCTGAAGAGCGGCGCCGCATCTGTCAAACTCACCACCGACCCCGCCCTTGTCCGTTCCGCCACTCACGTCGTTCTCCCCGGTGCGCTCCTCGCTCTTCCTTCTCATTTTTTATCTTCATTTTTTGAAAAATTAGGTACAAAATAAAGAAAAATATTATTCTTATAAATAAAATTGAATATCAAGTCTGATGGCGGGAGTGCAGGTGTGGGCTCGTTCGGTAGTGCGATGGACTTCCTGTCCAAGGCCGACGGGCTGATCACTGCGCTCAAGGAGCGAATCGCTAACAATCAGCCCACGCTCTGCGTTTGTGTCGGGTGCCTCTCACCTGCCAACGCCACTCGGCCTGTGGCCGTGTCTTTCACATAAACTGATCCACCGCAATGGCTACACACACACACACACACACACACACACACACACACACACACACACACACACACACAGACTGCAGGTGCTGGCCGCCATCAGCGAGGAGAGCCCCGGCTCCAAGGGCTTCGATCTTCTCGATGGTTTGTGGCCAACTGCTCGTCTCATCACTACACCTTGTTGTCCATGGCCCAGGACTGACTCGTGTGTTTTCCCGCAGGCGCGGCCATCATGAAGTTTCCTTCGTCCGTGCGCGTTCCTCAGCAGTGCTGGAACCAGGTGGTCGCCGAGGTACTCGCTCTCGTTCTGCCAGTGAGTGAGAGGAAGAGTTGCGAGGAAGGGCTTTCTTGCTGACGTCTTGCGTGCAGGAGGGAAGCAACATCCTGAAGAGCGGCTGTGCCTACTTCAGCAACTCCTATTGTCTCCGCTCGCGCCCGCTGGACTGGTCCGCGGCCTATTCGCAGCACGGAGTGCGTTCCCGCTCCTTCCCCCTTTTTTTATCTATATTTATTAACCTATTCGTTTATTTTATGATTTAATGTTTTAATGAATTCTGTTTTTATTAAACGCTAGATCAAGTTCATCGCTGCTCTCGAGCGAGGAAACGTTGTGGCCACCCAGTTCCACCCCGAGCTTTCGGGCAAATACGGCACCGACCTCATCCAGTACGTTTCGTTTCGCGTCGTCTTCTTTCTTTTTTTTTGGCGCCGTTTCGCTTCGTTCTTTATTCTGACGTCTGCGTCGTGCGATTGGCTCAGGCGGTGGTTGGGCACTTCGCACACGGGGCCCGTGGACGAACCCACTCTCCCTACGGCGTCACCTCAGTTCTCCACCTCGTCCGCTCTGCGCCGTGTCATTCCGTGCCTCGACGTCAAGAGCGGCCGCGTCGTCAAGGGTCAGTGAACGTTCGCCTCACCTGCCAATCTCGACTCTCGTCTAACGCGAGACCACATTGTGTCGTGTCATGTCGACTTGCAGGCGTTCAGTTCCAGGGTCTGCGCGATGCTGGTGACCCGGTCGAGCTTGCCCTGGAGTATCAGGCGCAGGGCGCCGACGAAATCGTGTTCCTCGACATCTCGGCCACCGGTACGGCGCCCGGTCAGGGCTTTCCCCCGCCCCGCGCACCCGAGGAGCGATTGCTCACTCGTTCGTGGCTCCGATCTCCCGAGAGCAGATGAGGAGCGCAAGACGGCCGTGGAGGTGGTCAAGCGTGTCCGCCAGTCCCTGCGCGTGCCGCTCACGGTCGGCGGCGGCATTTCGTCTCTGGCCGACGCCCACAGCCTTCTCATGGCCGGTGCCGACAAAGTCTCCGGTACTCCATGGCCGCTGCATTCTGATTTTATTTTATATTTTTCCCCTTTTCACAACAATTTATTACGCATGTTTGTTTTTTATTTTTGATTAAAAATCTACGACATGACCTCACCCACACCTGTGCTACAGTGAACAGCGCTGCCGTGCGTGACCCGACGCTTATCTCGTCGCTGGCCACCTGCTTTGGCTCCCAGTGCGTCGTGTGCGCCATCGACGCCACCCAAAAGGCGGGTTCGTTCATACCTTGCCCCCCCCTCTCCCGCAATGCGTTCTCTCCCGCTCATCGCCCGCGTTGTCTTGCGTTTGCTGTCACGTGACGACAGACAAGAGCGGATGGGACGTGTTGGTGCGCTCCGGCAAGGAGAGCACCGGCCGCGACGTAGTGGAGTGGGCCAAGGAGGCCGTCCTCCGCGGCGCCGGCGAGATCCTCCTCACCTCCTTCGACAGGTCCCCATCCAACCCTCACTCAATTCAATTCAATTTATTTTATTTCAATTTTTTACAATTTTAATTTATTTTGAGGACCGTCTCTACAGGGACGGCACGCGGTCGGGTTACGATACCGATCTGTTGAAGGCCGTGACTGACGCGGTCAACGTCCCGGTCATCGCCTCTGGCGGTGCCTCGACCGCCCACCACATGGTGGCGGCCTTCCAGGTACTGGGCAGCCCGTGCTTGGGACGACCACGCTGCTCTCACCGCCTTCTTAAACATCGATCACCAGGCGGGCGCCGACGCGGTGCTGGCGGCGTCGATCTTCCACAACGGCGAGACGACGGTGGCCAAGATCAAGCAGCAGCTGGTGGCCGAGGGCGTGAGCGTTCGCAAGCCCGAGCGCGGCGACCTCCACGCGAACGCTGCCACGTTCAACAGGCAGTGCCTGGTGCCCTCGATCGACATCATGAACGGCCACGCCGTGCAGCTCGTCGGCGGCGATCCCACCAACAAGAAGGTAGACGCCGGCGACCCGGTGCCCCTCGCCGAGCAGTTCAAGCTCGTCGGCGAGATCGCGGTCGTCGACCTCGATGCCGCGCTCGGCCGCGGCGACAACACCGAGACGATCAAGAGGCTCCTCTCCATCGCGCCCTGCCGCGTCGGCGGTGGCATTCGCACTGTCGACAAGGTCAGCCTAGCAAGCCTGCTCTCGCCCTTGCGCAAGTGATGATGTGACTAACCGTGCGTCGTCTGCGCGGACAGGCGCTGGAGTGGCTCAATGCGGGCGCCGCGAAGGTGGTGATCGGCACGGCCGCGAAGCCCGATTTCCTGCGCCAGCTGCCCAGGTGAGCGCTACCTTTTCTTTGCAGAGGCTGGCCAATCCATCAAGGTGGGGCCACCTCGTGACAACTCACACTGGCTCCGTTGCACAAACCACAGAGAACGGGTCGTGGTCGCTCTGGACGCCAGGCATGGCGAGGTCGTCGTCGAGGGTTGGCAGACCAAGACCGGCAAGAGTGCGTGTCTCTTTTCCCCTCTTTTAAACCTTTATTATCGTTTTTTATTATTTAATATATTAAAATAATGTATTTAAAAATCCATGCAGACGTCAAGGATTGTATCCGCGATCTGGTCGAGTATGCCGGCGGGTTCCTGGTCACCTTTGTCGAGCGCGAGGGCCGTTTGGCCGGAATCGATATTCCCGCCATCGAAGAGCTCATCGCGGTTCGTATCGTCTCTCGCGGCCTGTATACCCGATACACGGTTCCTCATCGCAATCACGCGTCATGACTTGCACGACTCGTGCAGGAGGTGCAAAAGACGCCCTTCGGCAGGAGCACACAGATCACCATCGCTGGCGGCATCACCACCGAGGCCGACCTCGCCGCTCTCGACGCCCTCGGCGTCGAAGGCCAAGTGGTTAGACACCTTTTCTCCTTTATTATTAGGTTTTTATATAGGTATCATTAATATTATATTGTATTTCTTATTATTATTTATGCTAAAAAATGATATGTACGGGATCACAGGGAATGGCGCTGTACACGGGGAAGATCGATTTGGGCGACTCGGTCGGGGCCCTGCTGAGGAGCGACCGACCCGACGGCCTGTTCCCCACGGTGGTCGCCGACGAGCGCGGGGCGGTGTTGGGCATGGCCTACTCCAACCGCGAGACCCTGAAGCTGGCCATCAAGGAGAAGAAGGGCATCTACTACTCCCGCAAGCGCGGCGTCTGGCGCAAGGGTGAGACCAGCGGCGCCATGCAGGAGCTGCTCAAGGTGGAGTCCCACTCCCACTCCCCCCCCCACACGCCCCACGGACAAGTGACTCTGTTTGACTTTGACTTTGACTGACGCGCCCCATCGCTCGCTCCCCAGGTCGACGTGGACTGCGATCGGGACACGCTGCTCTTCACCGTGCGCCAGTCGGGCCAGGGCTTCTGCCACCGCGCCTCCTACAACTGTTTCGGCGAGGGCGAGCGAGGTGCCCTCTCATCGCCCGCCCGCCTCTTTCCTGCTGCGCGATCTCGCGTTTCGCTGACGTTGTGCGTGTGTGTGTGTGTGTGTCTATTGGGGGGGCAATCACGCCCTGCGTAGGCTTGTCGGGGCTCATGCGCACCCTGGCCTCGCGCAAGCAGGCCGCGCCCGAGGGCTCCTACACCAAGCGCCTCTTCGACGACCCCACCCTTCTCAAGGCCAAGCTCCTCGAAGAGGTCACCCCCTCCCTTCTCTCGCGTCGTGTCCGTGTGTATGGGTATCCGTGTGTGGACGTGGGCGCTGAGACCGTTCGTGACGTGCAGGCGACGGAGCTCGCTGATGCGGAGGGCAAGGAGCACGTAGCCAACGAGGCGGCCGACCTCCTCTACTTTGCGCTGGTGGCCTGCACCAAGGCCGGCGTGACGTTGGCCGAAGTCGAGCGCGTCCTCGGTAGGCTCCAACCCCTGTCTCTACGCTTACATGGCCATATTTATTTACTATTTTCTTTGTTTATTTCGGTGCTGAACTCCGATCATGCAGAGTCGCGTTCGCTTAAGGTGGCGCGCCGACCCGGCCACGCCAAGCAGCCGTTCCTCAACATCGTGAACAAGCAGCAGCAGGAGGCCGAGGCCAAGGCCAAGCAGGGCGAAACCGAAAAGAAGAAGGAAAGCGAACGCGAAAGCGGAGACGACAAGGTCGCTCTCAAGAGGCTCCGGGTGTCCGAGGTGTGGGACCTGCGCAGGGACGTCGTCGACAAGAAGACCCGCGAGATCGTCGAAGAGATTCTGAACGACGTCAGGGACAAGGGCGAGGAGGCCCTCGTCCGTCAATCCGTGAGGCTCGGTACAACACTCCCTTGCCTCCTCTCCACTTCTGTCGCAGCCTCTCTGCGCCCCTAGCCCGTGGTCGTCGTGTCGCGCTCACAGCAGTGGCACTGCGTGTGCGTGTGCGTGTGCGCAGGTGATCTCAAGTCGAAGGAGCAGCCCTACTTGCTCACCCAGGCGGAGATGAAGGCGGCCTACCTCTCGCTCACTCCCGAACAGCAGTCGCTCCTCCAGCGCACCGCCGACCGCGTTCGCGCCTTCGCCGTCGCCCAAAAGGCCGCCATCCAGCCCGTACAGGGTAGGGAGTGTGTTGTGTGTTGTGTGCGTGTGTGCGTGTGTGTGCGTGTGCGTGTGTTGTGGTGTGGCACAGCGTGCTGATGGAGTGCGTGCTAGTGGCGATCCCCGGCGGTCAGGCCGGGCACACGGTGGCGCCGGTGGACGTGGCGGGCTGCTACGCGCCCGGTGGCCGCTACCCGCTGCCCTCGTCGGTGCTCATGACCGCCATCACCGCCAAGGTGGCCGGCTGCAAGCAAGTCCTCGTCGTACGACGCCCTCTCCCTCCTCCCCCCACTCCCCCCCTTTGTCACGCGAACTGACCGATCGTGGCAACGAACGTTCGTCCACGAACAACACAGGCGTCGCCCAATCCCGCGACGGTCACCCTGGCCGCTGCTTACGTGGCAGGCGCCGATTCGCTCCTCGGTACGACCGCCGCCAAAAGTCTGGTCGCACTTTACAAAGCACATTTGGCTTTGATCTAGTCGAAATCTCTCAGAATTGGAAACAGCTACAACATGAAGCGAGAGGCTTTTCCTCTTGTTCTTCATAGTAGCCATGCCTCGCCAACCCACGCGGGCACTATCAGCGTGTACACGCTGGGAGATTGTCTTCCTCAAAAAAATTAAGGGGTTGTCCAATCGGGCCATTGCCAGAGCACTCAAGTGCTCTGAGCATGGAGTGCGCTGCGTCCTGAAGAAGGAAGCTGCCACAGGCCAGGTGGCCGACCTCCCCCGCTCTGGTCGCCCCTGGCTGCTGAGCAAGAAGCGCCAAGCTGAGTTTGACTCCCTCATCCGAAAAAATCGGAGTGCAACTGCTGCGCAGCTCGCGGTGTTGGCCCGCAAGCCACTTCGGCTCAAAATCTCGGCGAGGACAGCCCAGAGGGAGAGGAAGAGGCTTGGATACCAGCGGCGAAGAAGGACGAAGACCATGGCCCTGAACAAGTTTGACAAGATGTTCAGGGTCAAGTGGTGCCAAAGGCGCCGTTCCTGGCATTGGGCCAACACCGTCTTCATCGACATCACCACCGTCCGCGGCGCGGAGGCCCGAGGCTATGTTTGGGCCAAGCCGGGGGAAAATATAGCCGCCCAGCGCCTGGAAGGTCGAGTACATGGACCTCAGGTCTTTGTGCTGGGTGCCATCTCAAGAGAGGGCACCTGCGGCATCTCCCTCTTCCGTGGGAGGCTCAACGCCAAAGGGTTCAAGCACAAGCTTGCACACGACATTGTGCCTGCCGTACGACACCACCATCGTCGGCCCTGGGTATTTGTCCAGGACAACGACAGCAAACAAAAAGTGGCGGTGGTCCAGGCATGGGCCAAGCAGGCAGGTGTTCGTTTCATGCAGCTGCCACCTCGTTCTCCTGAGTTGAACCCCATAGAAAAGTTGTGGGGACACCTCAAGGATTACGTAGCTGCGCAGCAGCCAGCCAACGATGACAAGCTGGATGCAGCAGTCCTCCGTTTTTGGGGAGGTCTTTCTGTACCCCTCATCAACCAGTATATTGATCACCAATTTCACAATATCAAGGCCATCATCAAGGCCAAGGGTGATCATATACGTGAATAGATACCTTGGCCAAACCAACTATGATTTGCTCCATATTTGAAGATGCTAGTGGCGGTGGCAATGGTGTGGTGGTTAAAAAGGGTGCGACCAGACTTTTGGCGGTGGTCGTACCTCCACCCGTTCATGGTCGCTGCTGTGCTGTCCTTGGCTCCCCTTTTCTGACCGTCCACTGCACACCACTGCACACACAGCCGTCGGCGGAGCGCAGGCCATCGCTGCCTTTGCCTACGGCGTCCCGGGCAAGATTCCCTCGTGCGACGCCATCGTCGGCCCCGGTACGCCCCACCGCCCAAGGCCCAGGCGCGCGCACGCGCTCATGTGGTGAGTGGCAGGCAACAAGTTCGTGACGGCGGCCAAGTCGCTGATCGCCGGCCGCGTGGCGATCGACATGCTCGCCGGCCCGTCCGAGTGCCTCGTGCTGGCCGACGCCACGGCCCACCCGGACGTCGTGGCGGCCGACCTGATTGCCCAGGCCGAGCACGACGTCGCGGCCGTGCCCATCCTCGTGGCCTACGACGAGGAGACCGTGCGCAAGGTCGAGCAGGAGGTGGAGGCCCAGCTGGCCTCGCTGCCCACCGCTCTCATCGCTCGCGCCGCCTTCTCCAACGGTATCCCTGTCATGAACACACACACACACACACACACACACACACACACACACACACACACACACACACACACAAGCGCGGGCTAAAGGGGTTCGGTGATGTGGGCTGCAGGTTTCGCTGTGATCGTGGCGAGCGAGGAGGAGGCCATCACCGTGTGCGACAAGCTCGCGCCCGAGCACCTGGAGGTCCACACGGCCAACGCGGCCGAGCTCTCGCGCAAGCTCAACCACTACGGCGCCCTCTTCATCGGCAACAACTCGGCCGAGGTCTTTGGCGACTACGGCGCCGGACCCAACCACACCCTGCCCACCAGTACGACCCAGTTTCAAGATTTTATTTTTTAAAATTTGACAACAGCTATATCATTTTTTATTTATTGTTATTCATAGATTTATTTAATTTATTATTATTATTATTATTATTCCAGGCGGCACCGGCAGGTCGTTCGGCGGCTTGTCTGTCATGTCCTTCCTCCGCGTGCGCACCTGGCTCAACATCGACGACATCAAGTCCCAGCCCGCGCAACAGCTCGTACGCCACACGCACGCGCGCGTGCCATGCAGCGCTTGGCCTGACTCGGTGGCATTGTGCACGTGACACAAGGTCCAAGACTCGGCCGACCTGGCGCTGCTCGAGGGACTCTACGGTCACGCGCGCTCGGCCCAGAAGCGCCTCGTGCCCCGGGACCAGGTCACCACCGCCCCATCGTCATCGCTGGTGCCCATCCCGGCTCCGTTTGGCACGCCGCGCGAGCCGGCCGTCATCAACTTTGCCCTCCCCAAGGGCCGCATGATGGACAACGTCTTGACTCTCCTCAAGGGTGGGCTGGCCTCTCCCCCAATGCGTGCTTGCGTGTGTGTGTCGACAAATAATATCTTGCTCACGGCTGGTCGCGCGTGGCGTGTCCGTGTGGGCACCAGACGCGGGCATCTCGATCAACGTGGGCGGGCGCAACCTGCGGCCCACCATCAACCTGCCCGGCTGGACGGTCAAGCTGCTCAAGCCCCGAAACGTCGTCGAGATGATCCACCACGGCACACGCGACGTGGGCTTCGCCGGCATCGACCTCATCAAGGCACGGCCTTGCGCACGACTGGCCTTGTGGCGTGCGCTAACATACTATTGGGGGGGACTGCGCTGTTGCAGGAGCTGGGCGCGGACGACGTGGTCCCCTACTTTGACACGGGCCTCGACCCGGTGCGCGTGGTGGTGGCGGCGCCCGAGAAGCTGCTGGTCGACGGCCAGCTGCCCAAGCGCCACATGCGCCTGGCCACCGAGTACGTGGCCCTCGCCGAGAAGTGGGTCAAGGCCAACGGCGTCGATGCCGAGATCTACAAGACCTTTGGCTCCACCGAAGTCTTCCCGCCCGACGACGCCGAGGTCACCCACAGCTCTCTATTCAATTTATTATTTTATTCTATTTTAATTTAATTTAATTTATTAGCTTTTCATCAACAAATTCATTTGATTCTAATATTTATTTTATCCAATTTCTAGATCATTGTCGACAACACGGCGACGGGCACCACCCTGCGGGCCAACCAGCTGGCCATCGTGGACGAGATCACCAAGTCTTCCACGTTCCTCTGCATCAACCGCACCGTACGCAGTCCTCGCCACACGCAGCGCCATTTCTCTATCTGTCTGAATGTGTGGCTCACTTCACGAGCAAAAAAACACAGGCGCTCGAGGACCCGCGCAAGCACGCCGCTCTGGATGAGTTCGTGATCCTCCTCCAGTCCGCCCTCAACGCTCGCGAGAAGGCGCTTATCGAGTTCAACGGTACTTGTCTTTTTTTTTTTTTTGTTTTGTTTTGTTTTGTTTTTGGTTGTTGTTGATTATTATTATTATTATTATTATTATTTCCATAGTTGTAATTATTATTTATTGCTGCCGCGGTCGTGATGAATTTTACAATTTTATTCATTTTGTTATGGTACGCAGTCGAGAAGTCGTGCCTGGAGTCCGTGATCGCGAAACTGCCCTCGATGAAGAGGCCCACCATCTCGACGCTCTATGGCGACGAGGGCTTCGCCGTCCGATCGGTCATCCCGCGCAAGTCGCTGGTGAGTCTGGTCCCCTGGATCAAGGCCAACGGCGGATCCGACGTGATCGTCACCGAGATCAAGCAGGTCATCGTCTAAAGCAAGCTCATCGACGCGTCGACAACTGTCATCCGCTCTACACCTCGCCCCCCCCCCTCCCAATGTCTTTCTCTGGCCAGTTGTTTCAGCAATCAGTCGGCAGTTCACAGTTTATTCCCAAGCCTCCTCTTATGGAGCCCTGGGCGTAGAGTCTCTACAAACTCACACCGTTCGTTGGAGGGAGGGGCAATGATTCTACTCGGCCTCCTCGTCTTGTTCTTCCTGGCCTTGCTCTTCTCCGTCGTGCTCATCTTTGGCGTCGTCCTTAGCTTCGTCCTTGGCGTCGTCCGTCTTGTCCGATTTGGTGGCCTTGCTTTCCTTCTTCTTCTTGCGCTGGGGCTTTGGCTTGGCGCGGCCGACGTCGGTCTCGCCGGTGGAGAGGAAGGCGAGGATGCGCAGGATGAGGTCGCGCTTCTTGCCCGAGACCTTGATGTCGTGGTCGCGAGCGTAATCCTGCAGCTCGTTGAGGTAGTACCACTGGTACACGTCCTCGTAGCTCACTCCGTCCACCAGCTTGGGCTTCTTCTTTGACAGCTTCTTGGGCTTGGGCTTCTTCGTGTCCTCGTCGTCTGGGATGAGGTCGCCCACGGGCACGTTGGAGACGATGGACATGACCAGCAGCTGCCTGCTGGCCGTCTCCGTCGAAGCACGTTCGTTCTTCATCTCGAAACAGATGTCATGCAGGAGCTCCTCCCTGCACATTCTCATTCGTTAGACAACTTGTTGGGAGTGACAAAGTTGCTTTGGCGCGTACGGGAAGGACTCGAAGAAAGCCACGGTCGCTTCGTGCAGAAGCGCGTCGGTGGCGGCCGTGGCCTTGGAGCCCGTCTTGAGCTTGGCAGCGTCGAGCGCCAGACGCTTAAGCAGGTTGGCCATGAGCTCATCAGACGCTTCCTCTTCCTGGAAAACGTATAAACGGCCACCACTCGGCGTTGGTGGGAGTCCACAACAGAAAGAAGAGGGAGGGAGGGGGGTGCGTACGAGGTAGGGCTTGAGCCCGACGCCGCCGGTGGAGACGGAGATGTGTTCGAAGAGACGCTTGGCCGCCACCGACCGGCTGGTGGCGCAGTTGCCCGCTGCCTTGTGATCGATGTTGAGCTCGTCCACCGCGGCCACAAGCAGCTGCTTGGGCACGTGCTGGGTGAGGGCGCGGACGGCCAGTCGCTCGATCTCGGCCACAATGCGCCGACGGGCTTCGCGGGCGGTCAGCTTCTTCTCCTTCTCCGGAGCGTCGCCCTTAGCGTTCTTCCTGGTGACGATGTTGGTCGACTTGGGTCGGTTCTCCTTGTCCTCCTGCTCCTTGTCCTTGAGCTTCTGCACCCGCAAAAAAAGACATCGAAATGAGCTTATGCGGTGAACATGATGGCCAACTACCATCATCACCATGAGCAAAGAGGGAGAGGGGAAGGGGCACGATACCAGGGAGGCCGCAAGGGCAGAGTCGATGGCGCTCAGGTTGGGGTCGCGGGCGCAGATAGCCCGGAGAGACTCAAGGGGGATTTGGGCGACGACTTCCTCGGGCGTTTGATACTGCGCCATGGTGTTAGTGTGCAAGGGTGTGTTGAAGGTGTCAGATAGGAGGGCCGAAGGTCCGTTGAGCATGTTTTATGGGCGCTGCGCGCAGGTTGGCGCCAAAATCGGAATGTGCGATTGGTCAGTGCATCGCGTAACAGCTCCTCGAAAAGTTTTGGTGAAGTTGGGTCCTCGCAGGACCGCCAAAACAGAAGGACAAGGCCAACGGCAAGGTCCAGGCAGCTAACCAAAGCAGTGGCGCATTAAACTCCTCTCTGGAGATATCTTTGTACACAGGAGAGAAGAAAAGTAGAGAGGTAAGTGGGTTCTCCTATGTCTGGCAGCAAGTCTGGAAGATGTTCTTCTTGCTGGGGGCGAGCTCGATGATGCCTTCCTTCCTGTCCTCTTCCGCGTAGTACTCGGCCTTTGAGCCTGAAGCCAGAATCGGGTCGATGGTCTGGTGCTTCACCTCCTTGGCCAGCGTCATGAACATGTCCTCCACATTAAGACCCGTCTTGGCCGACGTCTCAAGATACTGGAAGCCGTTCTCGGCCGCCAGCTTCTCGCCCTCCTCGGTGGAGATTACCCGGTGGTCGAGCCTGTCACACTTGTTGGCCACCAGCACCTTGACGATCTTGCGCGAGGCGTGCTGGTCGAGGCTGGCTGCCCAGCTGCGGATGGCCTGGAAGCTCTTGGCGTCCGTGGCATCGTAGACCAAGGCCACGCCCTGGGCTCCGCGGTAGTAGGCTTTGGTGATAGTTTCTGCACGCAGTCGATTGGCCAAAGGTTAGCCGGGACAGGCCAATGGGAAGAGGGCTGCATTTGAGAGTGAACACGTACGGAAACGCTCCTGGCCGGCAGTGTCCCAGATCTGTAGTCGCAGGCGGGCACCCTCGACGGCCACCTCACGAACCC
>JANDJZ010000450.1:20000-35075 GCA_027943245.1 Acanthamoeba sp. SK_2022b
TGCTCACCCGACTTTATGCACAACAGCCAACCGAGAGCATACAGACTTCAACAAGGACTTCCACGATGCAAAGAGGGAGACCAACTAGAGGAGACGACACACGGGACACCTCCGATTCACTACTCGCTCTCTACCTACGACTACTACACACGACAACGCACGGCGGAACAAGTGGCATGCTACGTTGCGTACTTAGAAGAAAAAGACAAACAAAAAGGAGCGGAACGGAAGAGGTAGCAGACGGAAGGAGGAAGAGAAGGAGGAGAAGATGAGAAGAGGAAGAGGCTCGACGTAAAGAAGGAACAATTTTGAGGAAGACCCTACCTTGTACCATCCCTATTTATTAAAAACAAAACAAAACAAAAAATAACAACCTATGCTACTCAGGCCAAAGCAAGACGAGCGCTCGGTGTTTGTGCCAAGGGTTCACTTCATCGGAAGCTTGTTTATGAACTGCCAAGCGCGATACGCGCAAAGGGATGGCTAATTGGGGAGAAGAGCAGCAAAGAGGACAAAGTACAGGAGCACGAAGAAGACGGCCACGATGGCCAGCGCGATGAGGATGATCTTCAACTTGCTGCCCTCGCTGCCGGTGTTCTTAGCGTGCAAGCTTTCCTTAATTCTCTTATCCGCATAGGCCTACACGCCAAAGGTAGCTGAAGTATCACTTCACTGTGACTGCGAGCAGGAGAAAACAACGAGGACAGGGCTCTTGCAAAAGGGTGGCACTCGCCGTACCTTGCGGTTCTCCTTCTCGCCGATGCGGCGCCTGTATGTGTCCACATGGGACAAGTTTTTCCCTTTGGCGGCGCCTCTCATGTTGTTGTGGCTCTCGCTGGACCTCTTGCACGTCCTACTTGCCGGCGCCTCTTCAGCCAAGTACGGGTGCAAAAAGAAAGCATGGAGAAACTGCCTTTTTCCGCAGATGTTTTCCGTCGACGAGTTTCATTTTAGTGATTTTTGTTCGAAGAAAAGAGAGCCTACAAATAGCCAGCCGGTTGCGCACGAACAGTTATTCTTTGTGCCCCAGCCGAGTGCGTACACGCCAAAAGAAGAGTACCCTGGCGCTTGGAAAAAGAAAGCTCTTGCAAAAAAAAGAAAGGGAAGAGAAATAAAAGAATACTAGTCAAAAAAACATACACTATGAGGAAGGGTGACGACAACGATGAGGTGAAGGTGGCCATGAACAGGCAGGACCCGCCCTACGGGTGCCTGACCAATGGCGCCGACTACCCCTTCACGCTCAACGGGAAGACCTGGCCCACCGTGGTACCGCCCGCAACCTAAATATCTCACTTTTTTGTCCAGCCATATAGCGCCCAGCTGAGTGTTGTGTGTGGCCACCCAGGACCACTACTTCCAAGCCCAGAAATTTGCGGGTATGGCCACCACCAATGAATCCTCGTGGGGCGGGAGAGCTCTGAACGCGAAGCCCACAACCTTTCATATCCATGACACAGGCACAGCGATGGAGGAGACGGTGCGACGGTGCAAGACAGCCAAGCAGGCCGGACATATCGGCAGGGGCAAGGACGCGCCCGTGCGCAAGGACTGGGACAAGATACGAGATAACGTCATGTACGAGGTGCGTTGTCGTTGTCGATGAGGTGGGGTGATGATCTCTCGTATCCCTCGCAAAGAGAGTGGTTATTGTGGTTTGTTGTCGGGCTCACTCCGATGCGGTCAGGCCCTGATGGCCAAGTTCAAGCAACACGCGGGCCCGCGTCGAGTGTTGCGCTCCACCGGCTCGGCCAACATCATCGGGTTCATGGGCCAAGGTAACCCTCTTGCGTTTGAGGTGGCCCGCGTGCGTGTGTGCGTGACGAACCCTGACCAGTCTCGGCTGTATGCAGAAACCTACTGGGGCGCAGGGAAGAACGGCAGAGGCAAGAACAGGTGGGGCGAGCTGTTGATGAACGTCCGCACGTTCCTTTGCGGCGATGACGATGATGGCGACGGTGAGGAGGAGGAGGAGGAGGAGGCGGCTGCCAAGGGCGATAAGGTGGCGGGGAAGCGTAAGAGAGGGGGCAAGAAGGACACCAGCAACGACAAAAAGAAAACGAAAAAGAGGAGAAAGGGAGACGACGAAGAGGAGGAGGAAGAGGAAGAGGAGAGCGAAGAGGAAGAGAAGCAAAAGAAAAAGAAAAATACAAAGACGAAAAAGGAGAAAAAGAAGGATGAGAAGGAAGAGGCCAAGAAGAAGCTGAAGGGCGTCTACAGCCGGTACGGCCTCGCCCAGCGTTCTGTTCCCTTAGGTTGTTGTGAATGGTTCCTCCCTCGCTCATCAATCGTCTCTTCCCCGCTCTCTCAGCGTCGAGTATGCCTCCAGCCATCGCGCCAACTGTCGCGTGTGCTGGAACAAGATCAGCAAGGGCGAGCTGCGCATGGGCAAGCTCTCGTTCTCGCGCAAGTTGTACGTCTACTGCCCTCCCCTTTACCTAGCGACTCGTCCTCCGACTGAGCAGTGAACGGGTAACACAGCGATGGCACGATCTGCGAGTGGCACCACCTCGGCTGCTTTCTCAAGCGCTACATCATCGAAGCCTCAGATGCGCCCTCGATCAAGTACGCGGTCTCGGACTCGCTTGGTGGTCTATCTAATAATTATTTTTTTTTTTGTGTTTTGTTATTAATTCTTACATTTAAATATTCATGCTTCTGGGTGATGACTTGGACAGAGGCCTCGACGACATTCGCTGGGAGGACAAGGAGAAGCTGCTGAACACGTTCGGGGCCTCACCCAGCAAGAAGAGGAAGAGGGAGGAAAAGGAGGTGCAAGATGACGAAGAGGCCGAGGCCGAGGCAGAGGAGGGCGAGGAGTCCGAGCCCAGGGACAACCCGGAGGACGACGAAGAGGACGAGGCGATGAAGCAGCAGAACAAAAAGCTGTGGGCGATCAAGGACGAGCTGCGCAAGCACTGCACGCGCGACGAGCTCAAGGAGCTGCTCGAGTTCAACAACCAGCAGGCCAAGGGAGGCAAGATGCGCCTGCTCGATCGCTGCGCCGAGGGCATGCTCTTTGGCGCCATGCCTCCATGCCCAGGTTCTTCTCCCGTCCAAGATCGACACACACACACACACACACACACACACACACACACAGGCCTGACATTGAATCTTGTGTAGAATGTAAGACGGGCGCCATCGTGCCGTGGAAGAACGTGTTCCGATGCACGGGCTACGCTACAGGTAACGAGATCCGGAAGGGAGGAAGAGGGGAGTCGTGTGGCTCAACTGTTTGCCCGCGGTTGTGATGGGGGGGGGGTTGGGGGCAGCGTGGAGCAAGTGCACGTTCTCCAAGGAAAGCATCGACCGGTTGGAGTGGAAGATTCCCGAAAACATCGACAACAAGTACCTCCGACAGTTTGAGTTCGTGATGGTACGCCTGGACACGTCGCGACGTCGAGAGTTGCATGCGATGGCGCGGGCTGGCTGAACGGTTGTGTTGCGAATTGCAGGAGAAGCAGGTGATCAAGAAGGTAGAGGAGCCGGAGAAGAAGGAAAGAAAGAGGCGGACATCAACAGCTCCCAGCCCCAAGAAAGCCAAGACCGTGAAGATGGTGGTCAAGGGCAACTCGGCCAGTACGGCCCTTCCTTTATTGTTTTTTTTATATACTCTTTATTCTTTAAAATTGAAATGGGAATTATTATTTACAATGCATTTTTTTCCTCTTTTTTTGTGGCGTGATCAATAGTTGATCCCAAGACCGGGCTCAGCGAGACCGGGCGCATCTACGAGGAAAGCAACGGCACCAAGTACAACGTCGTGCTCAACATGAGCGGTAGGCCCCACCGCTCACAGGATCCACTACACTAGGGCTAACCCACACACATCCACACATACAGACGTGGTGACGGGGATCAACGCCTACTACAACCTGCAGGTGATCGAGGACGAGAAGGCAGAGGCGTGGCACGTGTGGCGCAAGTGGGGTCGGGTGGGCACTTGGGTGGGCTCGTCCAAGCTCGACAAGTTCGACAGCCCGCGCCGCGCCATGGACCTGTTCGCCAGGGTCTACCTGGACAAGACCGGTAACCGGTGGACCGACCGCGACAACTTCCAGAAGCAGCCGGGCAAGTACTTCCCGGTCGACATCGACTACGGCATCGACGAGAGCAGCCTCAAGCCCAAGGCGGTCGACCCCAACAAGCCCTCGCAGCTGCAGGACGATCGAATCAAGGTGGGGCTTGCCCCCCCCCCTCTCTTTCCCCTTGACGCAGTCTGACGGCGCGTTCACTGTCGACAGAATTTGCTGGGCCTGATCTTCAACATGGAGAACATGGAGAAGACGATGGCGGAGATGGAGATCGACATCAACAAGATGCCGCTCGGCCGCCTGTCCGAGGCCACGATCAAGCAGGGCGTACGTGGCCACTGACTGACACTGGCCGCTGGCCGTCTGCTCACCCGCGTGTTTTTCTCGAGCGCAGTACAAGGTGCTGAGCAGCATCCAGGAGGCGTTGGACGACGCCGAGCTGGACGAGGCACAGCGCAAGCACAGGCTGATCGAACTCAGCAACCAATTCTACACGTACGCTCGCGTCGCTCATGAGGGGCATCAGCCCCTCGCTCACACAACACACACACACACACACACACACACACACACACACACACACACACACACACACACACAGCATTGTGCCGCACGCGTTTGGGCTGTCGCGACCGACCATCATCGACAACCGCAAGCTGGTCAAGAACAAGATCGAGATGCTCGACACGCTGTCCGAGATGCAGCTCGCCATCAAGCTCCTGCGCGAGGTACTCTCCATGCTATGCTAGTTTTGCGAAACAATTTCAGAGACGATTTCGTTTCTCATTTGGTTTGAATTTCGTTTCAGGGAGAGGACACGGACGACGTGCTGTGGGCCAATTACCAGAAGCTGCGGACCAACATCGTGCCGGTGCCGCCCGAGGAGAAGGAGTTCAAGCTGGTGAGCAAGTACTTGCGGCAGACCCACGCCCCGTCGCACTCCCAGTACTCGCTGGAGCTCATGGACCTGTTCAAGATCGAGCGCGAGGGCGAGCTGGAGCGCTACGACAAATGGGCCAAGCTTCACAACCGCATGGTGCGTGCAGGCTTCACCACACACACACACCACACACCACAATGGCACGCGCTCAGACATGTCATTCCCTGCAGCTCCTGTGGCACGGGTCGCGTATCAGCAACTGGGTAGGCATCCTGTCGCAGGGCCTCCGCATCGCTCCGCCAGAGGCGCCCTCGACTGGCTACATGGTAACCGCTGCCCCTCTCGCCGCTCAACAGTCGACACACAGGGAGCGCTCACGCTGTGAGTGTTTGTGGCTGCGCCAGTTTGGCAAGGGAGTCTACTTTGCGGACATGGCCAGCAAGTCGGCCAACTACTGCTTCACGTCGCGCGACAACAACGTGGGCATCATGACCCTCTCCGAAGTGGCGCTGGGCGACATGTACGAGCTGCTGCACTCCAAGTACATGGACAAGCCGCCGGCGGGCTACCACTCCACCAAGGGCTGCGGCCAGACCGAGCCCGACCCCAGCACCGCCGTGCTCACCAAGGTTCGAGCTCGAGCTCTCCTCCTGTGCACACGTGCGCGCGACTGACACTTCTCACCGTTATGTGGCCAACGTGTGATGAGCGCAGAAGGGGGTCAAGGTCCCCTGTGGCGAGCCCGTGAACAGCGGAGCCATCGGGTCGAGCCTGCTCTACAACGAGTACATCGTGTACGACGTGGCCCAGATCAACATCAAGTACCTGCTCAAGGTCAAGTTCAACTACAAGTAGGCCTACTTGTTGCTGGTGCAGTCTGCAGACGTTTTAGTGGTCAATAAAAGCACCAATCTCTTGTGTACACCTTCGAGTCAGACGTGCGGGCGTTGTACCCAACTACTGATCAGTGCTCATCGTAACAGCGTGCCGCCTGCAAACAACTAAGGCGCGCGAAGTTACCGTCCGAACGACACGGTGCGCCATCACAGGAGGCACACCAAAGGAGATGGTCGGAGTTGTTGGATACGGCCATACTGCGCAGACGGCAGGCGATGAGGAGAGATGTTGGATACGGCCATACTGCGCAGAAAGCACCGCTTCCCATCCGAACAGCGAAGTTAAGCTGCGCCAGGCGGTGTTAGTACTGGGGTGGGCGACCACCCGGGAATCCACCGTGCCGTATCCTTCTTTTGCTGCCTCTTCTTTGCCTTGTGCTGGGATGAGGTGGTCATTGTGGCACAGTTGTAGTGTGCTGCATGTACCCTTGAGTTCTCTCACCCTTCTCGTATTCTTGTATAACATGGTAAAGTGCCAGCTTGACAGATCAATTTTTCATTCTATCAATTGCTTTTGGTGATCATGTGTAGGTAGCTGAAGAAGTGCTTGTAGTTGGTCATAAGGTGGAGGAAGTCTGGATGATTGAGCTTGGCAGTTGGTATGTCTTTTACATACATGCCTGTGTGATGTGCATGGTGTTGAGCATGTGATTGGTGGCACAACATGTGGTGTATGGTGCATGGCAGGTGGCAAGGGGTGGGCAGGTGCAGAGTGCATACTCCCTAATGTGGGTGTGAAAGAAGAGTACTGGTGGGAATTGGCAGTCCAAACCAAGTTCTTCTATTCCAATAAAAATCTTTGCTTATCCCGGCAGCCGTCGGGCTTGAACACACAGCCCAAAAAATCCATGTAAAAAGAACACAAAAATTTGATTTGCAGAACAACTCGTGAAGGACTCGTGACAGATGGAGGAAGTTGAATTACAGAACGGACAGCAGCATGGGAGGAAGCGAGGGCGAGTGGAAGAACAAGGGCCCGCTATAACTGAAATGGAAGAAGAAGCAGAGGACGCCCCCCTTCTTCCCTCTGATGCCAAACGATCCAGACTCAGATCAAATAGCGCTGAGGTACTGTCCCTTTTCATCCTTCGGGTGCGTCGTATTAACATGTGATTTTACCTCTGGTAGCATGCGGATGACCGCACGAACGCCTTGCGTGTAGAAAGCGTGCTGGACCTGCCGCCCGAGCTCATGCTCAAGATCTTTGTCTATCTAAACTTCGTCGGTACGGTCGTTGTTAGCAAGTGTATTGGACTGTGAACATTGGAATGATATAGATTTCGTCTCCAGACCTGGCCAAATGCGCTCTGGTGTGCCATCAGTGGAAGTCAATTTCAAGCGATGACGCCCTATGGAAAAGGTACTCTCCCACGCCGTTCTCGCGAGCATGTCGAGTATTCAATTCCGCTCAACCTTGCTCGCAGGATGTACTACGAGGTATGGGGCACAAACGCAAAGACCTGGAAGCAGCTGTTTGCTTCGCACTACCCCGAGCACGAAGAGATCGACGTGCAGCAACTGACTGAGAGTACATGCACCGCTCATCTTGTTCCAGCATCTTTATAATATCTATATGTATTTCTAATCTGGCGCCAATTCATCAATGGCCTGCTATGATACCAAGTGATGACCAAGATCAAGCCTGAAAGCGGGCTGCGGCACGGCATTATGAGCCTCTACAGGCTGGACAAGAGCTACAACGGCAAGGACCTCAGGTACCCGACGCTCTACCGGGACGTGTGGGCCCTCTCCTCGCGCGAGATCAAGAGCATCGTGGCCAACGAAGTGGTCCTCACCGCGCGTGGGGACCAGTTGTTTACTGAACTGGTGCGTCTTGGCGTTTGTGCTCTACTCTGCTCTACTCAATGACTCATTGGAGAATCGCCTGTCTGACCGAGTCTTGTGTTCGATCGCCCACTGTTGAACAGAGCTTCAAGATGCAGCAGTTGGGGTCGACGCCTGAGGCCTGGCAGGAGATCACGAGCTACGACCGCGCGCAGACCATTCTGTGGGAGATGCTCCGCTACGAGGGCGACGGCGACGCCAAGACCTGGATGTCGGAGGACGAGGCCAACAACTGCACCGAGTGGCTGTTTGGCTACTTCCCCTACAAGCAGATGAGCGACAGGCAGCTGCAGTCGATCATGGCCAGGAAGGCGCTCGAGCAGGAGGAAGCCGAGGGACAGGAGGAAGCCGAGCAGGAGCAGGTGCAGCCCGAGGCCGAGGCCGAGGCCGAAGCCGGCGAAGAGGAGGAGGCCGGCGACGGCGACGTGCGCCTCATCGGCGGGGGCGTCATCGTGGGCGTCGGCGAGTTCATCAGTCGGGAGCATCCGGCCTACGACTCAGCTGCCGACATCATCAACGAGGACAGCGATCTGCTCGATGAGGAGGTGCTCGTGGTGGAGGACAACAACGGGTCGCAGCCCTCCGCGCCCGCAGCCCCGGAGGCGGAGAACCACCGACAGCTGTCCGAAGACGCGCGAACCGAGGCGGAGCCCGTCCAAGCGGACCAGGTTATCGTCCACGAAGGGCAGCACCCGAGCGTTGTCGTCACCACCACCACCATCAACGGCAACGACCTCCTTAAGGAGGAAATCATCCTCGAGGAGGCGGAGCCGCTGCCCGAGAGCGCGCCCGCGGCGGAGGAGCTCGTCGTCATCGAGGAGGCCGAACCGGGCGTCCTCGCCGAGGAGATCGCAGAGCAGCCAAGCGGAGAAGTCGAGGCCGCTGCCGTCGTGCGCCCCGGCGAGTCCGTGACCACCGACGCCATGGATGGCATCGCAACAGCGGACGAGCCCCCCAAGGCCGCGGCGAGCGGCCCCGAGGCTGCCGCGGTGGGAAGCCAGGAGGTCGAGCCGAGGGGGAGGAGCCAAGTGACTCGGTTCTTCCACACGGGCTCGATCAAGGTGACGGCCGACGCGACCTTTGTCTACGGCTTCGCGGCGATCTCGTCGTCGCGCTTCTGCACCTACTGGATCGAAGCTGGTCTCGACGACTTCATCCCCTTCTGATCAAGCTACGAGGGCTGATTGTGGTCCACTACGAAACCGTAACCATCAACAACCAAGGCGGCCCGACACCCCGAGTGCCAACCAAGGCGGCTTTGGCCCACGCGCGCGCATACGAGCCGCGACCTCGAGACCACAACCAATCAGCGCAACAAACAAACAACAAACAACCAGACCTGTGTGGAAAGCTGCCCGTCCCGGGAGGTACATTTTGCGCGTGCGCGCGATCGAGCGCACGCTCTTCCCCCCGCCCCCCTTTCTCTTCCTACTCGTTTTTCGTGCGTGTGCGGGTGTGCGTTGTGTCGTTTGGCCTTGGTCGTTGTTTTTCGTCGTTTCGTCGTCTGTCTCGTGTGTGGCGTCGCTTTCTCTATTTGCTCTCTCTTTCTGTCTTTCGCTTTCTCTCTTTCCAGCAAATAAAACACCAAACAAATACAAAACACAACCCACGCTCGATCGTCAGCTCGGCGCCTCTCTTAGGCCAGAGAGCGCACAAAGTCGGTCGCGAGCTGCTCCCAGTCGATTGTCGGTGCTTCAGGCGTGGTCGCGGCCTTGGCCTGCCGTGCCACGAACTGGTTGGCCTTGCGCACGACAAGGCTCCAGTTGACGTTCTGGTCGGGGAAGCGCGTGACCAGGTAGGCGCTGGCCACGGCCGTCGCCCAGAGCCCGGCCACGGCGCCCGATTGGGCTGCCGCTGGCGGCAGGGCGGCCAGCAGTTGGTCCACCGAGATCTGCAGTAGCGCTGCCACGTCACTGACCTCCCAGCAGCCGCTGGCCTTCTGCTTGGTCACGATGCTCCTCATCAGCGCCGGCGGCGCCGACGTCGGCGTCTCCGCCTCTGCCTCTGCCTCCACCTCCACTTTCGCCTTCGTTTCTTCGCTTTCGCCTTCGCCTTCGCCTTCGCTTTCACCTTCGCTTTCGTAGTCGTCACCATCGTCGCTCTCGTAGCACAGATGAATTTCTTGGCTCTCCTTTGCCTTCTCCCGAGCGATCGAGCTGACCGACGAGACAGAGCTCGAGGAGGTCTTTTTCAACAATTTCCTCCCCCTCGCCGGTCTGTCCTCGGCCTTCGAATACGCGTCGGCTTGGCTAGAGAAGCGCAGAGCAAGGCTCGGCGCTGCTGCAGAGGCCATCGGCATCGGCGGCGAGACGGTGGTCCACGGGCCTGTCGCCACACGAACATCAACAATCGAGGGAAAAGGAGGCGCGGTTGAGTTGGCGTGCACGGGGAAGGGGCCGAGACTCGGCCAGACAACGAAACGAGGTGCGCGTCGTACTCTGAGTGAGCTTTTGCCTGCCTCGCTCGTAGCGCTCACGTGCCACTATCTGCTGCTCTCTCTCGGCGTTGTACTCGGTCACTATCACGCTCACACACACACACACACACACACACACACACACACACACACACACACACACACACACACACACACACACGCAAGAGGTCAGCAGAACAGCAAAGGTGGTCGGATGGCGAGGGAAGGTACCCTTCTGGAACGTGACGGGGATGCGGCGCGACTGCATGGAGCCCTCTGTGGCCTCCTCGCGCTCCTCGACGGCCACGAAGGCCGTGAGCTTGGACATGACGCCGTGCTCCACCGACAGCCGGATCGTTTCGTTGTTCACGTTCTTGCCCGGCAATACCTCCCCCTTGGGGTTGTGGAGGTAGCTGCGCCCGTCGGCAAGGTCACTGTTTTTATAAATTTGTTTTTGAATTTAATTTATCTCGTAATAAATAATCTCAAATATTGATTTTATTTGAAATTATTATTTTATTTGAAAATAAAATCAATTTTTTTAAATATAGAAATGTACCGGAGAGTGGAGTGGGCGGCGAGTTTGTGGACGAGGTCGCCTGGCTTGGCGCCGCCGAGGTCGATCTTCATGGTCGAGATGAACGGCTTGTTGCCCACCTTGGCCCGCAGCGTCATCTCGACTGCCACACGCCAGCGCCGGTGAGGGGAGAGGATAAGAGGGGGGGGGGTTTGGGAGGGGGAGCGAGAGGGTAGCTTTACCGGGCCCGGTCTGCGACTCGCCGTCCTGGGGGAAGGCGTAGACCACGATGCGGCCGCCGGCAAAGAGCGGCGCGAGCCGGTGGGGCGACTGGCGCACCTTGATGCCCTTCCAGGCCAGCGCCAGGTTGGTCAGCGCCGGCTGCATGGCCCGGTTGAGCTGTCGCATCACCTTCTGCTCCATCGGCTCGTTGTCCTTCACGAACTCGTAGAAGCCCTCCTGCGATTTCACACACGCATGCGCGCGCGCGCACAACGACGCAAGGCTTTAACCCAAGCTCACGAGCCACAAGGGCCATGAGAGGGAGGGAGGGCCCCTACCCCTGCGCGGGCGAGGCCCTTGACGAGCTCGGCCGAGGCGCCGCTGCCGATGCCGAACGTGAAGACGCGCGTCGTGTCGGCGTGCTTGCGCACAAAGTCGACGCATTCGATCGTGTTGACCACGCAGCCATCTGCAGTTGCTCCGCCATGCCGCACACACACACGCACACGCACACACACACACACACACACACACACACACACACACACACACACACACACACACACACCCAATACGCCGCGGTGAGTGTTACCCCCGGCGAGGAGTGGGCCTATGGTGACGCGGTACCGGTGAGAAGGAAGAGCTGGCGCGCGTAGCCGTCCCTGGGCTTGGTCTGGAGCACCTCCTTCAGCGGCTTCAGTATGTCGGTCCCGTCCAGGTCGGCCTTCATCTGCCTCACGTGCTCGGCCGCGATCTCGAGATTCCTGCCGGTGGGACTCGGGTGAGTCTCACAGACGAGAATGTGTCGACAACAAACAGCAAGCAGGAGTAGCACGCGCGCGGCTCCGTACGTGTCGTTGTATTCGACGCTGCCCTTCTTGAAGAGGAGCTGCATGCGCGAGCCGAAGCCGATGATGTTGAAGAGGACGCCCGGGCTGAGGCTGCGCAGGAAGAGGTCGAGGGTCTCCCTGACCTTCTGGATGCGCGACCCCTCCATGCTGCCCGACCGATCGACCAGGAACACCAGCTCTGCGCACACGTTCTCGTCGTCGCGCAGCTCGAGGTGCGGGTAGAGCGAGACCATGATCGCCTTCTTGCCCTTCTCGTTGACGCCCACCCTCGTGCACGGCCTTCAAAAAAAATTGTTATAAGTTTGATTTTTTTAATGGACTTATTCTCGAGTTCTCTCTTTTACGGATGAAAAGCCATATAATTCAAAAATAGAAATAGAAATTAAAAAATTGGTAACAAAAAAGTCAATAATAAAATAATAAAAGACAAAAAGGTGGGGCGTACAGGTGCGGCTCGGCGAGCTTGGTGAGCAGGATAAAGTCGATGGGAGGCAAGCCTTCGGGGGTCGGCTGCAGCGTGACCACGCCTTGTGTCGGTTCATCGCCGAACTCGAACGTGATCGGGTGCGACGTGGAGGACACGGTCCTGATCCTGCTGGTCATCTCTGTTTAAGCAACAAAGGCAAGAAGGTAAGTGCCCTGCTTTCCCTGATTCCTGATCATCGGCGATGATCACGGGTGGCCGTCGGTACCGAGCTTGACGGTGAGCTTGAGCTCGGGCAGGTGGAAGTTCTTTTCCTTGGCCACAAAATACGACGGATTGTCGCTTGTCATCGGTAAGCGCCACTGGAGCTATTCACAAAAAGAAACAGAATAACATAATTATTAGACGAAGATATTTTGTATATAAATAAATACTAAAACGCAGATGCGTGGTTGCTGGCGTGGAGACGTACGAGTCCCTCGACAAAGGAGAGCTCGCTGGCGTAGGTGATGGCGATGGTGACCTCCTTGCCCGGCGGCAGGTTGCCCACGTTGACCGAGAACACATTGGCCTCGTCCTCCTTCGCTTCGAGCTTGTAGGCGCCGTGGCCGCTGGCGATGGCGTCGTCCTGCCCAGTGGACCCGTCAATCGCAACTCACAACTCACGATAGCGGGACACACGCAAGGCCCTACGTAGGTGTCGCGAGCTTGCTCCTTCTCCTGAACGACGCCCCGGAGCTTCTTGCCGTCGATGTAGGCCACAAAGTCGGTAATGGCGGCCTTCTCCTCCAGCGGGAACACGTAGACGGCTGGCGACGTTTGTGGTAGGCCATGGTGAGTGTCACGAACGACCTGCTGTGTGCGTGGTATGGTGTACCTTCAATCGGATCCGACTCAACGTTGATGAAGGTCTGGCGGATGGTCACAGAAGCGGAGAAATCGGCGATGAGCGCCTCCACGCTCACGTCCTGGCGTGCACCAGCAATGATCACACCTTAGAATTTTTTTTTAATAAAATAACATAAAATAAAAACAAAACAAATAATGAATAGGGGCAGAGGCTTGCCTTCAGGGGTATGGGTGGCTGAGGCTTGGCTGGCTCGGACCACCACCTTCGCAGATAACCTGTAGTTACAGTGTTGGTGCTGAACCAGAAAGAAAACACCATGTGCGAGAGTGGCGGTACCACAAATGAAGTGCATAAGCTGAGGTGCTGTTGCGGCTGTTGTTGTTTATGGAGTAAGTATATGTTTATGGAGCAAGACTTCCGGTGCGGTGAAGGCTGTCTCTTGCGTGAACTTTACAAACCGGAAATCTGTCTGGTTTGAAAGACAGAGGTCGACAACTCTTAGTTCAGGTAACAAGTTGCCCTCCCACAAGTGGGGAGGGTGAGCTGCGCCTCAAGAGGGGGAGCTTGCCTGGTGAAAAGCATTACAAGCATCAACCCTTAGTAGCAAGTAGCGAACAGGTTCACAGTCTACATCTCTTAAAGAGGTGGCCTGCTCGTTCCTCTATTCCGAGGAGCTGAGCGGTTCCCTATAATTTAACAACAAACTCTTTTACACGTTATCGTCCTCTAATTATTACACAAAAATATAATATAATATGGTCTCTGCTGTTACAGCCGGCACCCTAAACACAATTACCAATGTGCTAATTCAAAAATAAATGTCTCAATTTGCTGGTTGAAAAACGTGTCACTTACTGCCGACATGGAGCGGGTCGAGGCTGTGGTCGTTGACTTTGGCAGCGCCACGCTGCGGGTGGGTATGTTGGCCTCCGTCTATTCAGAGGCGTTCTGCCGAACTCACTTGACATCCAGGCTTAAGTGGAGAGTCAGAGCCCTGGTGCATGCCTTCTGTGGTCGGCACTCCACGCAGCCCAGCAGCAGGCACCGAGGCTCTCCTTCTTGGGGCAGCAGCCCTCAATAACCAAAGCGAGTACCGCGTTAGATATCCTGTACGTGTTAAGAAGGTTTCTTGGTGGCCCTTTCTTCTCTAATTTCACTGACGCTGAGTACACGACGTTGGTTTTGGGTTGGCGCCAGGTGCATCACGGCCTGGTCATCAACTGGGACAACGCCGAGGGTCTGTGGTCGGCCGCGTTCGCGCAGATGAACGTGCAGGCCGAGGAGCACCCGGTGCTGCTGGCAGAGGACCCACTCTCCCGCGCCTACAACCGCGAGAAGGCCGCCCAGGTGTTCTTCGAGACCTTACAAGCGCCCGCCTACTACGCCGCCGCACAGGTCCCCCAAGCCTTTCTCGTCAAACTAATTCACTATCTTACGTATTCTTTGCGATCAATTTAGACAACGTTGGCGCTGTTGGCGAGCCAGAAGCGAACGGGGGTCGTGGTGGACATTGGCTACGAGAAGACGAATGTATTCTGCGTCTACGAAGGTTCTTGGCCTGTTGTTGTGCACCACCGGAGGTTCTGTTCTAACTTGAGATCCAGGGCACACTCTGACCTACACGAGCGGACGGGATCTGCTCATGCATGTCGGCGGGCGCACAATTACTGACTACCTCGCCCAACTTCTCAGCAACCAACACCACGACTCCTTCACCACCATCAGCGAGCGAGATCTTAATGGTTAGTCGTGCCTACACCACGACAGATCGCCCTATTAACCGGAGCGAGTTGGATGGAACAGGAGTGAAGGAGAAGTTCTGCTACGCGTCGCTGTGCTACGATGACGATCTGGCTACTCTTGCCAAACAGAGCGGCCTGCGGGGCTCCGGGTTCGTGTTCCTCACCTCCGTGCGTGCGGGAGGTATGAGCGTGTGTGCGTGCGGTTGACCAGAGACATGTCATGCCCCTGGGCAGGCCGCGCTGGGGAAAGCTGGCCGGCACTTATCTCGACGCCCTCCCCACCGAGCTCCTGTTTCGCATCGATGCGATGGCCGACCACAACGAGATAATGCGACGCGTCAGCCTGAAGGATGGTAAGGGGGAAGGGTCTCTCTGTAAGGCGGTGGGCTGTAGCC